>JAEANM010010729.1:0-15644 GCA_017656035.1 Myanophis thanlyinensis
CTTTTATAAGTTTCCCTTAAAGGGGAGTATTCTGTTCCCTCCTCCTTAAAGGGAAACCACTACCTAATGCTACTTCTCCTCAAGTAACTTCCTGTAACTCTTGCATCAGTGTCCTGCCACAGGTGAATCAGCATTTCTAACTGTTCAGCCCTTCAATCTATAATTATGACAAAAGCCACATGAGGAGGAACAAAAAAATACAGGATAAAATGAAGATACTTTGGGGTAGCTCTCCGTCATGGCGGTACAAGTATTTCAGAATTTCAGGATTTCACTGCTAGAGAAAGTGGGCCAATCCGTTGAATGGAGAAGGCAACCTTTACACATGTACTTGAGGGCCTCTGGAACTACAGGGAGTCTTCAACTTACAACCATTCATTTAGTGACCACTCAAAGTTACAACAGCACTGCAAAAAGTGATTTACGACCATTTTCACGCTTGTGACCGTTGCAGCATCCCCATGGTCACGTGATCAAAATTCAGCCGCTTGGCAACTGCTTCGTATTTATGACGGTCGCAGGGTCCCGCGGTCGTGGGATCCACTTCTGCGACCCTTTTGACAAGCCAAGTCAACGGGGAAACTAGATTCACATTAACAATGGGGGTGAGTTTTTTTTAACAATCGCAGTGATTCGCTTAACAGCCAGTGGCAAGACAGGTCATGAAACCGAACCAAACTCGCTTAACCACTGTCTTGCTTAGTGATAAGAAATCTGCAGCTCAATTGTGGTTGTAAGTCGAGGGCTACCTATATTTCTGTTTACACTAGCAATGGAGGAAATCATGTACAAATTATGCCAAGGACGCCCGTAAAATTCTGGCTGTTCTTTCAAAAGCCAAACCGACTGATTCTTCAGTCAAGATTGTATCATACCAGGAAAAAAAAAGCCACATCCACATATGAATGGCATGACCAATATCAGGGAGTGTTTTACACACCACAAACATCTCTAAGACAACTCTGTAAGCCACTATAAAATCATCTTACCAGCAATCCCTTTTTCTTCTCTCTCTACGTTTGGCTAGCTCTTGCTCTCTAGGATTACCGTATTTTGGCACTAAATAGCAGCAAACGGAGTTTCTGGTCCATATTTATGCTTAAGGATTGTTTTGAAAGCAGGCAGCCCCTGAACTAAAGGGGCCTGACAGTGCTATCAGCCATAAAAATCAGTTAACCACAAATTTAATTTTATGCAATTTCCTAAAAAAAAAAAAAAAGTTTTCCCTAAAGATTTTTGGAATTGCTGGAAACAGGAAGCAAAGGGCAACTGGGCCTTCAAGGAGTGAATTAAAAAAGAGAGACTTACAAAAAGGTTTCTCTCTGCTATGAATTGAGAGGACTCCCTGCCTCCCCGAAAAATTAGTTGTCATGGAAACTACACTAGTGAGGTCAGCCAGATTTCACCTTTGCTGCACAGATTCTCCATCAGGGCCAAGTAGTATAAATGTTATAAATTCCACACAGTATTCCTTCCACACAAGTTGCAGGGGAGGAAAAAAAGTTTGAATTACTGTGTTAAAATGGGCACGTTCGATCCCTTGCAGAAAATTAATATTTGTTCCAAGTAATTTATCACCAATCTTTTGCTGGATTTTTATTCAGTTTGGGAAAGAAAAAATCTGTTGGTACAATTACAGCAGTGAAGGGGGGTTGATGGATAGCAGACATGTACTTATATTCCCCCAAGGAAAAAGTTAAAATTCAGCACTGCACAGCTGGCCTTACTTTCTTCCATTTCCTCTTTTTGTTTTAAACAACTTAAAAATGAGGTTTATTGACTTGATTAGGAAGTGGTATGAAGGGGAATAAGTTGAACGAACCACAGTTTTATTTCTCAAAGTTCATGTTCTATGGGCAACTTAATTAACAGGCGAGATGCCATATAGAGAAAATGCCTTTTCCAAATCCTGCTTCATCAAACTTAGATAAGAGGGGATTTTTTTTAAACTAATTTTGGCCAATTCATCACCTATGACCGTTCCTAGTCAAGGAAAATTACCATGGGCATTCATATACCTATTAGGAGCCAATCTGGTTTACTGCTTAAGGCATTAGGCTAGAAACCAGAAGGATGTAAGTTCTAGTCCTGCCTTAGTCATGAAAGCCAACTGGGTGATCTTAGGCTAGTCACTCTCTCTCAAGCTCATCTCATACCACAAGGCTGTTGTGGGGAAAATAGGAAGAGAAAGGAGCATTAGTATGATGACTCCTCCAGATGCTTCCCCAGAAACTCTTTAGATGTCAGCTGAGATGGGGAGGGGGGAAAGGACCAGTTCCAGGCATGTTAGGAGTGGAGTTGATCAATGGCTTTAAGCAAGTAATCTGAGAGTGATTTGGCTGAAGTATAGCTGCAGCAGGACAACCCTGATGGAGACTGCAGCCAGCCAGGGATGAGGAACTGCCTTCTGCACCTGATTCCAAAACACGTAAGGCCAAGAAAAGACAGGAGCAGAGAAGGTCAGTCAGATTACTTGTGAGGAGAAAGCCTCCCCCTTCTTGATGGACTGCATCGGTAACTGGCTATTTAGCACAGCAGACAGAAGGAGGTGATGCCGAGAATAACGTGTTTATTTCCTAGCTGTGTGTTTTCTGATTGTTGTGATTCCTGTCTTGCTTTGGATTTACACATGACTTGGATTGTGCGCCTCATGAACCATCTTATATTCTGGATTTAATTTTGCCTGGTGGTTTTATTTTGTTTGGAAAACTTTCAAGTGCCTTGTGGACTCACTGGCCATTGCTCTGTGGACTGGCATTGGTCTGCTGGGGGCTGGACTTAATTGGGACATTTCTAGGGTTTGGTGAAGGGAATTGTTGGGGCATATTAATAAACCCACTAAACCAGTGGTGGCGAACCTTTTGCTTACCGAGTGCCGAAAAGTACGCGCTTTTGCATGCCATCCGCAGTTGCTTGCGGCTCTTCCACGTGCACTGCATATGCAAATGCACCACCTGTGCATGCATCCAACTTTTGCACATGCAATGCACACACGCTGCACGCACACATGATCAATCGTGTGTGCATGCGCAGCGCAAGAGAGCTCCTAAGACCAGCTGGATTTCCTACTGTAATCGCATGCATGCACAGCGGATGCCCAAAGACCAGCTCTGCAATCGCGCATGTGTGCATGTGCAATCTCATGTGCATGCTCAGCTGTAGGCAAGTTGGCCGACAGCTTGTGTGCCCAGCAAGATGGCTGTGTGTGCCACCTGTGGCACCCGTGCCATAGGTTCGCCATCACGGCACTAAACCATGGTTGTATGTATATATGAATGAACGGTCAGCACAATTAGGTATGTTTGCCACCTTGAATATCCTTACAAAAGAACAATAAAGGCAGGATAAAAATTAAATCTTCCAGTTGATGGTAGGTGTGTTGCTATGCATATAAAAAGGGGGTGGGGCTTTCATCACCAGGTCGCAACCATCTCCCTGTCCGTTTTGACACCCCTGCTTAGTGCTTATGCCCAACTTACCATCTTTGCAAGTCTTCTTGTTCTCAAGGAGTTTCACACCTGTGGGACAGGCACACCGATAAAAGGGTTTGATGGGAGACATCAAACACAGATGGGAACAGCCGGCGTTGTTGTTCCTGCAGGGGTTTGCAGCTGTCAAATACAGAAAGCACAGAACAGTCTCCCTGTTAGTAGCAAACCTGCCTTTATCAAGAGGGGGAAAGTGTGAAAGGTAAAATGAATACGGGTGTTTGAACATCCTCCAAAGCAGTTAAAGGCAGACCATGTTACATGCAGAATCTGAAGTGCAGGGGTGGATATTTATGTACAGTGGATCTGTACATGCGTGTGTAAAAAAAAAAACCAGAAAGCCCTATTAGAACAGTATAGAACAGTGTAGTCCATGGAAAATTTTGCTCTCTCTCTCTGGCTTCCTATAAATATAGCCTGACCACAGTCATCTATCTCTGCTCTTGGAAACCAACTAAGAGAGAAGATGCCTTCAGAAAGAGTCCTTCAGGAAGGACTCAACAGTCAGCAAGGACACTTGGAAAGAAAGAGCCTCTGCATTTGTGGATAGGTAAACTATGTGAGTTTAAGTTCTTCCTAGAAGTTTCAACTCTTCCAATAAATAGGGAGAAACTTAAATGGCCAATATTTCTTTATATGGTTTGTCTAAGCCCATTTTTTTTCCAGATAATCCTCGACTTATGATCACAATTGGGACCAGAATTTTATGTTGCGAAGCAAGCTGGTTAAGGAAACCATGCCTAATTTTATCATCTTTTTTTGCCACAGCTGTTAAGCAAATCATTGCAGCTGTTAGGTGAGTAACACCATTAAGCAAATCTGGCTTCACCCACTGACTTGTCTGAATCCGCCGGTCGTTCGCTAAGAGATGGGCAGCAAACGAATTGAACAAACAAGCCAAGTGGCAAATGGGGATCATGTGACCCCGGGATATTGCAACTATTGTAATAAATACATGCTAGTTGCCGAGCGCTTGAATTATGATTGTGTGACTGTGGCAATGCTGCGACAGTCAGAATTGCAAGGATCCATTGCAAGTCACTTTATTCAGTTATGGTGTAACTTACAATCGTTCATTTAGTGTCCCTTCTAAATCAAGTATTGACCGCACACAATATTTAAGCCTTTCAACACATCATTTTAGAAGCGACTACACCTAAGTCGTCTTCCTGCATTCCCTGACCACAAGGTTTTATAGGAAGGTTAAAAAGTCTTCTAACTAATAAGCTCTTGCAACAACAGAGACTGGGGAGATAAATGCAGCACTTCTGAATTTTAATTTTTTCTCTGCACCTATCCTTACCCAATAAGAGGAAAAGGCATCCACAGACCCATCTGTGGCTCTGACAAACTCTAGTCAAAATAGGATAGCAAAAATGACAGTGAATTTGGGCATTTTTATTCTGTAATTTAAAGATCAAACTGGTAAATTTAAAAATCAATATGCCAAAGACCCAGGCATTTGATCTTTCTGTCTGACAAACATAATGAACCATGCTTGACGTAATTAAATTTCCTTTGTTCTTTTTCTTTTTAAGTCTTCAATTTCTTTTCTTTACTATTCAACTTTTTCAACCACAAAAATAATTCCCAATTTCCTGCCCTCCCCCCCTCAAAAAAATAATAAGAAGCACAGCAGCTAGGTATCTACGCTGCATAAACTATACATTTGACCGTCTGAAAAACCTAGAAAACAAATGAAAATTTCCACACTGGGCATTCTGGGAACAGCAAGAGGGACTCACCACTGGGCTGCCTCTGTTGGCTGAAGACATGGATATCCATGGGAGAAAAGATGTTGGAATGTATTTCACGCAAGTTTTGTCCAGTGTATTTGTTGCAAGCCAAGATGGAGCGAGTCGTCCAATCCGTCCAATATAGCGTGTCACCAAATAACGTCAGAGCAAATGGATGTGGCAGGGATCCTTTAATCACAGCTTGCCTAGAAATAAATAAAAAGTACACTGCACCCATAAACTATCTCCATGGATCTAGAGAAGGCCAGCATTTTATATCCTTCTCTAACCTTCCCTGCCCACCCTCTTAAAATCAAGATGGAACTGTGAAATTTGCATCCTGTTTCTTTTCCCCCTTGAAACAGCTGAGAGGCCCGACTGCCCCTTCCCTTGGATTAATTCTCAAGCAGAATATTTAGTCCCTGAATGAATTCAAAGAGTTAATCTGTGAGCCTGATGGAACATTAAATGCGCAAGATTATTTTCGCATTAAATGTGAAATATTATTTTCAGAGTAGTATTAGCGCCCTGAATGAAAAAGGGTTAATTTGTCAGTCTTGATGGAACATTTCACCATTTAAGTCTTGAAATTATTTTCAGAATATTTAGCCCCAGAATGAACTCAAAGAGTTTAATTGATTCACGAGCCTGATGGAACTTTTCACCATTTAAATCTTTAAAATTTTGTTTGATGTAATCTGTAAAGTAGTGGAAGGAGAAACAGATCGATGTACAAGTGGACATAGTAATTATTTCACGGGGCCAGAGAGGGCATCTGTTGGCTTACAATGCCACAAGACTGCAGAATCTAAGCAGGAAGACAAACTTTTTTTCCACCATCATATGAATTAATTCCCACAAGCACACTGCGCATGCCACAGGAGGATTTCTATGAATGGGTTCCAAAATCCAGACTTCTGGACTGCTCCAAAGCAAGCTCCGTTCAGCACAGACTGCTTGCATTAGATAAAGTTGTCCTCAACTTAACAACCAGAATTTCCATCACTAAGCAAGGAGGTTGTTAAGTGAGTTGTACCAACTTTAAACAATATTTTTTTGCCCTGGTTGTTAAAAGAATACATGCAGTTGTTAAGTGAATCAGGCCATCATGAAGCAAGTCCAGCTTGTCCCCATTCACTTTGTCCAAAGCCAGCTGAGAAGACTGCAGATTGCGATTGTATGACTTCAGGACACTGCAACCGTCATAAATACATGCCCAGTTGCCAAGCACCCGAATTTTGATCACGTAATTATGGGGATGCTGCAACAGTTGTAAGTGCGAGATCCAGTCATAAGTTCCTTTTTTCAGGGCCACTATAATTTCAAAAAAAAAAAAAGCTAAACAAATGATTGTAAGCCAAGGACTAATTGGATATACAAAAAAGATGATGGCCATTAGAACAGGCATACTCAATTGCACTGGAAAGAAATCATGCTGTGTAGGACATTGCATTTTAAAAGGGAAAATAGTTATCAACGTTTAGAAATGAGATTCTGATGGCGATCATTTAATTAGATTCCAATAAATATTAAATAATAGACTAATGCTAAACGTAACTGAAAAACCAGTTCTTAAATCTTAAAACAATCTTAAATGCTCTATGAGTTAGGAATACAGAATACTTTTAAAGCTTGTTTATTTAAATTGTGTTTAGCATTACATTCTATTAGACTTTTAAAAAATTTTGTTATTTTAAAACATATAAATCCCTACTACCGTTGTATCTCCAAGCAGAAGTTGCTTTAATTTTTCTCCTCTCAAACACTAATTTGTTCTAATCAGAACTAATTTAAGTGCAAATATTCAGAAAGAGTTTACCAGTAAATGTTGAGCAGCTCCTAAAATTTTATCCTGTTCTCCCACATACAGTATAGAGAATGCAAAAACATGCATCGCATTAGGAAGAATGTTTCCCCCGAGACTATAAAGTGAATTTAATTTCCACTAGGAATACGTTAACTATTCATTAGGGCTGTTTCTGTAAGGTGAGATGAGAATTAATTGATTCTTCTTCTTTAGCAGGCAAACATAAGCCCTGCATTTCAGTCCTTCTGGAATTCAGTATTGTCAAACAACTATTTGGAAAATGCACTTGTCTCTCTGAGAAAAAGAAATCCTTGGCAAAACAAACCCAGTGTCCTAAGTTCATAACTTCTTTTTCAGTCAGTATTCTGATACTTTTCTTTTCTTCTGGGAAATTAGATTACTGCGTATCATTTCTGTTGAATTATGGCACCCTTGTAGCAAATAAATAAGTAGGTCCTATCTTAGTGTCTGGATAGTGTACAAGTTATCCATGGGGAAGAATCTCTGAGTCGATCCTACAGTAGTAGCAGCTAACCATCTAGAACCCAGGATGTTCCATCTTTAGCCTTAGATGCAGGGGGTGGAATCCGACTGGTTTTGCAACTGGTTCAGTGCGCACGCATGTGCGCCTAATGCGCTGCCGCGCAGCTCTTTAAACTGATTTTAGAGGGCTCCAGAGGCATGGGGGGGGGGGATCATCAGCAAAGCTCCGTAGACGCTCCAAATAGCCGATTCAGGTAAGTAAGAAAAAAAAGGAAGTTCGTATAAGGAAGGATAAGGGCAGGAGTGGGTGGGTGGGGCCAATTTCAAATCTCTACTATTGGTTCGGGCGATGTAGTGCGATGCGGCTGAATTTCACCACTGCTTGGATGGAATAGCAGTAGCAACAGCTCTTAAGATTTATATACCACCCCACAGTACTTTACAACACACTCTGGGCAGTTGACAAACGTCAGCAAATTGCCCCCAACAATCTGGGTCCTCATTTTAACGACCATGGAAGGATGGAGGGCTAAGACAACCTCAGGGCTGAATTCCAGACGGTGAGCAGGCAGAGTTAGCCATCAGGGCGCACGTCCCCGTTCATGAATGGTGCTTGATCTGGGTATGTTGCTAGACTTACAGCTCCTGCTTAATGAGCAGGTTGCAGCCAGGAAAATCTTTGCAAAACTTTGTCTGGTATGCCAGTTGTATTCCTTCCTAGATCAGGAACCCACAGGCCCTACGTCGCTTCAAGAGTCGACTATTACAATGTGGTCTGTATGGGGCTTCACTTTTAAGACCACTGAGAAACTTCAACTGGTCCAAAATGAAGAGGTGTGGGTAGTAATTGATGTGCCTTGGTATGCCTATGTATTATCTCTGCTTCGTAAGTCGAACTGGTTATTAATATGCTTCTGGATGCAATCCAAGATGCTATTAATGACCGACAGGGTTCTAGATTGCCTAAGGCCTGGTTACTTGAGGGACCGCCTCTCTCCTGTGGTTTCAGCCAAGCCAGTTTGATCTGATGTAGCTGGGTCACTCCAGATCCTTCCAATAAAGCAATGTCTCCTATTGGGAGCCTAGAAACATGTCTTTTCTTGTCGTGTTGCCTGCCTTCTGGAATGAGATTTCCCCCATGTGGCTACCGCCCTCCTGCCATTCTAGAAAGCCTTAAAGATCTGGCTGCTCTCCCAGGGCCTTGGAGTTGAATAAATTAAAATTAAATAAATCCATGCATTCATGCACACAGAGCCTGAACTTTTAAGTCATTGTACAATTTTCCACAAAGCCAGGAAATGAAAAGAACCATTAAAAGAGAACGCAGTTTTGCTGAAACAATGAAGTACAAGCAAATATTTCAGGGGAGACCTCACCAAATCAGCCACAACTGCCCAGCCAGTTGTATCCTATGCAGACACTGAGTTGTAAGGAAAATATGGTAGCCTGCATTTGGGAATTACAAAGCTAATAAAGGATCTGGGATTTATTTTCAAACAATATTTCGGGAACAAAGTCTTTTCTTCCTTTGTTTCTGGGTCCTCTTAAGTAAGTCTCCTTTCCTTCCTCTTCAAGCTGTTCCTTAAAACTCTGCAATTTGTGCATCAATGTTTATTATATCACACTGGCTCTAGTGTGGCAATATCTAGATGGCCTTAGTTAAGTAGCACCCTGCTTAGTCATAGCTCAGAACTTGGATCCAGACCTGAAGAGACATTGCCACAAATATGCAGGAACTGTTACCTAAAGGAGCCGGTGCATTTATTTTATTTTTAAGTCCAGAGACTCAAGATAATATTCTGAAGTGGCTCAGGAAATGCCTTCCAAATTAATTGGAGGAGATGCATCAGACTTGCAAAATTCTCTTATTGCAGCCAAATGAAATAGTTTTAGTCTTCCTGTGCTGTTGACTTCCTGATCAGGTTTACCTAGAAAAAAATCCTTCTGAGGATTGTAGGATTATTAGCAAGAGAGGAAACTCAAAAACAAGATTGTGAAAGAAGGCAACACTGATTCATTCACATTAACCGAACTGCTCTAGGAAGAACTCAGCTGCAAACTAATCTGGTGCTCTCAGAAAACCAGGAATACCCTAATCCGGGGTATCAAACTCAAGGCCCATGGGCCACATCTGAAACAGCAAAGGACCTGCGGTGTCTCTGCCAGCTTTGTTTTTGCTGGCAGAGGTTTGCAGGAAGTTCAGTCCACCATAGTCGCCCCCAACTTGAGTGACGTTGAGCTGTCTATGCCCACCTTGGCCTCCCAAGGTCAAACACAACCCTCAATGAAATCGAGTTTGACAACCACTACCCTAATGCCTGTCTGTGGACCAGGAACCGGGATGTGGAAACAAGTGAACTCCCATCCACAGGATGCAGGTAGCACGGGAAACCACGGCCCCTCCGGTTCACGGAAAAACCTCTCTCCACGGAATTGGACCTTCGTGTCCAAAAGGTTGGGGACCGCTGCCCTAATCGGTGTTGGAAATGGTTTTATAATGGTCCTGCTCCTTCCTCAAAGGTTGGTTTTCAGGGGGTGACAAAGGAGGACCTCATGTTTAGTTCTTGTATACTAGTGGATCCTCATGGGTCTGATGGAGGGGGCCTTTTCTACTGTCCAACTGTGGAGGAGATGCCTTGATGGCGCAGTGGTTAGAGTGCAGTACTGCAGGTTACTTCTGTTGACTATCAGCTGCCTGCAGTTTGGCAATTCAAATCCCACCAGGCTCAAGGTTGATTCAGCCATCCTCCTTCCGAGCAGAGGTGAAATTCAGCAGGTTCTAGCGAACTTAGTAGTAAATTTTCTAAGCAGTTCAGAGCACCAGTTGTTAGAAGAAATCTTTTGTTTTTTTCCACTTTACAGGGTTAATCCTGTAAGGAAGGCAGGAAAGAAACATCCTGGGGTTGTTTCTAGCCTAATCTTTATTGCCCTGCTTACAGAAACCGCCCACCCAGTCACATGACCCACCACCACACCCACCAAGCCACGCCCACAGAACCGGTAGTAAAAAAATTGAATTCTACCACTGCTTCCGAGGTGGATAAAATGAGGACCCAAACTATTGGGGGGGGGGGACGCAAAATACTGACTCTGTAAACCGCTTAGAGAGGGCTGTAAAGCACTATAAAGCGATATAGTAAGTCTAAGTGCTATTGCTATTGTGAGAAGAAGATCTTACATCTCACGTTGCTTAACATGCACATAAAGTCTGTGAGAGAGTTCACCAATATGCCATCAAGATGCAGATGACATTTCTCTTTCTTTGGGTTGATGTCTGGTCAGCAACGGGTTAGATTAAGAGTTAAAAATTGTCAGGCGCAATCAATCAGACGCACACACATAGAGAATTCAAACTTGCTGCTTTATTATATTCTGCCTGTTATATAGGAAAGTCCCCAGACGGCCAGCTTCCGCTCGGGAACAGCTAGATTAATGAGGGCCAGTTCTGGATCTCTTGTGGCTGTGCAGGGACTCAAGGCTAATTCTGCCCTGAGGCATCACCCCCGCCCGGTCAGGTGTTTCCCAACAAAAATTGAGACTTAGTTCAGGTAAGATAGAACTGATCCT
Source organism: Myanophis thanlyinensis (assembly GCA_017656035.1). Lineage (NCBI taxonomy): Eukaryota > Metazoa > Chordata > Lepidosauria > Squamata > Homalopsidae > Myanophis > Myanophis thanlyinensis. The sequence continues at coordinate 11,082 of JAEANM010010729.1, forward strand.
GATCAGAAATCAAGTATCCTTTAAAAACAGATTTCAATCTCTTTTGGATGTGGCGGTAGTAGTACCTTGCAAGAATCAAGTTTGTTTCTTTGTATTCCATGTCTCTGAATCAACATACAAAAACGTATAAAATTAACATTAAAATATAAAAATGAATTTAAGATCAATGTTCTAAAAGTATAAGGTTCACAGGCTGGAGTAACTTTTGGATTCTGCTTTGCACCTGGAGGCTCAGATGGTGGCTCAGATTAAGCTACTGCAAACCATTCTTTCTGTTTTTAATGAGGTCCAACGTCTACCAACTTACCACAGAGTCATGACTCAATTAAATCTCAATTAAATCCAAATTAACACGCTGTATATGAGGCAACCACTCTGAAAAACAATCTCAGGAAATGACTTAGAATGCAAGACCTAGGAAGCTGGAATTGCACACTGGCAGAATCGTATTACAAGGATGGCATTGGTTAACAGGTTCTTTGTGGACATTATTCCAAGTTTGGTGAACCTTCAGAGCTTAAATGGTTCGTGTCTAGGACAATTTAGAAACCACATCATCTTGTGTCAACATGATTGTATCTTAAAAGGATGAAGAGGTCCTTTCCTTTGTCCCAAACATAAGGGGCACCATCAGTGAATACAAAATAATCAGAACCAAGTGAAGGGAGAAATATCTATACATACAATGACACTGAGAAAAAAACAGGATGAACAACAAGGATGCTAGAACTTTTGCTACAGCCTATTTCTATCTGTTGAATCAAATGCCATCACCAGAATCATAAAATTTGCATAAGACTTAGCATGATTAACTCCTTGTCGACAAGATAACTCAAGAGTCGCGTTACTGCATTTTTTTAAATTTAATTTTTTAAATTTTTTAATTTTTCCTACAGCGACCTTATTTTGAGACTACACTGAAATGTATTTCTTCCAAGCATCTTGATTTTCTCAGATATGCAACTTAGAAGAGAGGTCCAGAAGATGTATTGGCCATTAGTTGATTGGATCTGGGTCACCACTACTTTGAGAGATGGTGCCTTAAACAGATTCTTCCATTAGTCAGGAAAATTTAAACTACTGTTTTGCTCCACTAATGAGAAAAAGGACTATTTCTGGAGACAGTATTTCCTGTCTGGGTGTTTTACTGTCTGAAAGGCTTGTAATAAAGCCCTTAATCTCATATATTAACCAGGCAAAAATCCAATATTTGAAAGAGATTTGGACTGGGATCTAAGAAATAATTCCAGAGTATCTTACTGAAGTGCATAAGCCACTCTTTAACGGGTATCTGTCTACTGATCAAGGGCTTAACTGAAAAAAAAAAAAAAGATGAAATAAGAGTCTAAAATCAGAATTCTTCCTTTTCCTACGACTTAACAGAAATTTACTCCCATTAACTCCCAGGAACTTCTTTGTATTAAATGTGTAACTATCAATTTATAGAATGAATCACCCCTGGTTCTTTATAAACCTGGCAATTACATCATTAATTATAACTAATCTGTACTTTTGATAAGGCTATTAATTCAAGCAAAGCTCGGATTGCATTAGAATATTTCTTTCAGACCAATTTTGGGACATTCAATGTTTCACTGTTTTGTAGTGAAATAATAAAATGTGAGGATCCAACTATGTAAACCAGCCTTAGAACTGGCAATGGTGATATTGAAATGATCATTGAGATGAAATAGCATCTGCCCTTTAAGGCTCAACCATAAACAATGAAGGAAAAAGCAATCAAGAAATATTCAGTTGCTGAGATGTGCACAGGTAGACCTCAACTTACAACAATACGTTTAGTGACTGTTCAAAGTTACAACAGCACTGAAAAAAGCGACACGATCATTTTACGACCCGGGTACTTACGGGACCGCCTGTTGCCACCATCAGCCTCCCGCCGACCGGTGCGTTCCCACAGGGCTGGCCTCCTCGGGGTCCCATTGTCAGGACAGTGTCGCCTGGCAGCCCCAAGGGTCCGAGCCTTCTCTGTGGGGGAACCCTCCCTTTGGAACGATCTGCCCCCGGAGATCCGGACCATCACGGACCTACGGACCTTCCGGCGCGCACTGAAGACCTTTCTGTTCCAACGTCTAGCCTAGTACCATCGGTTGGGGATTTTAAATTGGTTTTTAATTTTTAGTATGTATTTTTAAATTGTTTTTAAATTTTAAATTTTAATTTGGTCGGCCTTGATTTAATTAATTTTAATTGGGTTTTTAAATTGTTTACTTGTACGTTTTTACCTGGCTGGGCACCGCCCCAAGTCCTTCGGGAGAAGGGGCGGTATAAAAATCCTGAAATAAAATAAAATAAAATAAAATAAAATTTTTCACACTTACTGCCCTTGTAGTATTCCCCCCATGGTCGTGTGATCGAAATTCAAGTTGCTTAGCAATTGGTTCATATTTATGACCGTTGCTGCATCCCAAGGTCACGCGATCCCCTTTGGCAACTGACGAGCAAAAATCAGTTGGGAAACGAGATTCACTTAACAACCATATCGCTTAAATTATCAACTGCAACAATTCCCTTAACAACTGTGGCAAGCAAGGTCGTGAAATGGGGCAAAACCCACTTAACCAATGTCTTACTTAGCAACAGGGCTTTTGGGCTCAGTTGTGGTTTGTAAGCTGAGGACTACCCTTATATCAACCTAAAAAGATCAGAACAGTGCAATCCATGATGTCCTCTTTGACAATCTACGGGAGTGAACATCGGACTTTAAAGAAGAAATGGAAGACCGTTGAAGACTTTAAACTTTGGTGTTGGAAGGACAATTCCAAGAATATCATGGACAGCCAAGCAAACAAACAGATGCTAGAACAAATCCGCCCAGAGCTCTCACTGGAGGGATAAATGATAGGTTCAAATTACCCTATTGTGGACATTTTATGGTCTCTGGAAAAAGCCTGGAAAAGTGGAACAAACGGGAAGGAGAGGACAACCAGCACGAAGGTAGGTGGGATTCAGTTACAGTTCAGTTCAGTGGATGGGGACGTGGCTGGGAAAGTTGAAGGACCACTTAGGTAACCACAGAGAAAATCTACGTGGTTGCTAAACATCGACAATGACTTCATGGCACGTAATCAACCATTATATATAGAAGCACTCAATGTAAGAGCAAACAATGTTAAATTATTACCACAGTATATCGGAATGGATTAATAGGCTTCTGAACTCACCATCACTGTACAGAAAAACACAAATAGGACCCTAGCCAACATATCAGCATTTTGGAACAGAACATGCATGGTAATACTCCTGATGTGCGTACCTGAGTGTCTTTGGACACCTTGTCACAACTTCACACAATTCCTCTAGAGCCGTGATGGCGAACCTATGGCACGCGTGAGCCATCTTGCTAGGCACACAAGCTGTTGGCCAACTTACCTCCAGCTGAGCATGCCCATGCGATTACGCATGCACGATTGCAGAGACCCAGCTGGTTTTCGGAGCTCTCCTGCACATGCATACAAGATTGCTCATGTGTCATGGATGCCTGCGTGCAGCGCACGTACAGTGCACATGCAAAAGCTGCATGCATATGGTGCAGTTGCACATATAGCACATGGAGGAGCTGCATGCAAGTGTGGATGGCACGCACAAAGCACATACTTTTCAGCACTCGGTAAGGAAAAGGCTCGCCACCACTGCTCTAGAGGAAGAACAGAAGCAGCTGCATTCTGCAGAGGCAAACTTTGCCACCATGAATCTCAGATATTCAAAGTCAGAATCCCAATGCAAGCATGAAAATGGTAATCCCAGCCAAGATGAAGCCACACTTTGTCACAGTCCAAACTGCAGCCCAGTGCCATGATCTCTGTATCATTATTAGATGAAAAGTGGCCAATACGATTTCTATAGTTGTTTTGCAGCATCCAAACCCCAAAATTCTTGGCCAAGACAATCTGATCTGGTGGCAAAATTATTATATAAAAATATGAAGTATGGCTTCTTATCTGGATAGACTGAAAATTAGACCAGAGGAACCAGAATTCTGCAAGGGCAAGTCCCAGTTTGGGGATCAGGAACTGTATTTTCCATCCAAATTATATCATTTCATTTTAAATGCCAGTCAATGATTACTATGGAAGCAAACAGTAATAAGCAGCAGAATTCACAAGAGTGACATGTAAATATCTTTTTTTCTTCTTTCCATTTCAAATGAATAATTTTTGAAACAAAAACACACTATTTTAATTTTCATTCTTCTTTGATTTCATTCCTCAATTTCTATGCATCTTTGATCACATTTTCAATGAAGTAACTTGGGTATAACTGCTGAATGACTGGACATTCATTTGCCATCCTTTCAGATCTGTCTTATTGACAAAATCATTGGCCAATAACGTCAAAATGGGGGGAGGGGGGAGTTGAGGTAAATAGCAAGAGCCACAGACATCAGCCAAAAATGATTCACACAGTTGCAAAAAAGTCTTCAGGTAGACACTTCAATAAATAATTCTCTCTTAATATAACTACATTAAATTAGGGTGACCATATTTTGATTTCCAAAAAAGAGGACGAGAAAAAAATAGTCTCTACTTATCTTGTACTTGT
>JAEANM010010730.1:0-15644 GCA_017656035.1 Myanophis thanlyinensis
AGAGAGAGAGGGAGAAGGGGAGAGAGATAGAGGGGGAAGATACAGAGGGAGGGGGAGATACAGAAAGGAGAGGGGAAGAGACAGATACAGAGAAGGAGGGGAAAGGGGAAGAGAGATGCATGAAGGTGAGGGTGAGGGAGGAGGAGAGAGATACAGAGGGGGGAAAGAGAGACAGAGGGGGAGTGATACATAGAGGGGGAGAGGGAGGGAGTGAGGGAGATACAGAGAGTTCGAGAGATAATGAGAGGGGAGAGAGACAGAAATACAATGAGGAAGGGGAGAGGGGGAGAGAGATACATGAGGGTGAGGGAAGAGGAGAGAGAGATACAGAGGGGGGGAGAGATACAGAGAGGGAGAGATACATAGAGGAAGGAGGGAGGGAGATACAGAGAGAGGTTTTTTTAACAACCGATTCTCTGCCTTAATGACCAACTGGGTGTAGGCATGTCTAGGGGGTCATGTGAGTGAGTGGGAATAAGTGACATCGAGTTGGCTACACCCACCCAGGTTTTATGGCTCCTGGTGTTTTGTTTTCTATGGGAAATGGGTCCAATTGGCTGTTTGAATGTTTAAGGTTGCAGAGCTCTGGTTTAGCCCATACTCGGTGCAGATGTTTGTGCATACAATGCCAATCACTTGGTTGTGCTATTCAATGTTACTGTTACTGCTTCCATTGTACATCCTGCCACTATGTGTTGAACAGTCTGAGCCTATCTGAACAGTCTGCACTGTGTGTGTGTGTGTGTGTGATTCTGGTGCAGCTTTTCATTTTAAAGTTATTTATAACTATAAATGTCTAGTTCTTGTCAATATTACATTTTAAAATGATTGGGGTGGCTACTTATTTGGCAGTTTGCAATTCCGTTCAAAGAATTGGTTTGTGTCTGGCTTCCCTGATATATGTTACTGTTCATCTGATTGTACACAAACTGAAATGTATCATAGTTTGTGCAAAACCTCACTGATAACATTATGACAAAGATAAATTGGTTGAGTAATGTCAGATTTCAGGAAGCATTGCAATTTTAATGCAACTTGTGTTTTTCTACAGGAACATTTCATTTAATGTCTGGTTCTCATCTCATATATGATTGTAAATAGGGGTAATGGCTTTTAAGCAAGGCAAACTATAAACACATTGCTTAAGATAAAATAGTCTCCTTGTTCAGAAAATATTAAGCATAATTTGACACTCATAAATAAGGAGAATCTAATAACCTTATGGCAAAGGAGGCATCAAGGGATTTGATAAGGATTATAGTAATAGTAATGAATAGCAATAACACAGAATAATCCAAATATGGTTAACACTGTAAATTCATCTGGGTCGCTTTTTAACGGCACATGGATTGAAATGTTCCACAATCACTTTAGTTGCATTGTTCTCAGTTTCAGGGACTTAAAACATTGCTAATCAAGCAAATTGTTTACTACTGTTACACAAGGAATACAAAATGAGTATAGGTAACCAATTTCTGTTAATCCCTGCTTCTCATTTCCTTGATCTTTCTAGGTTCACATCTGTCTGAGAAGAGTTTAACACATGCATGTTACTTTGCTCTTTGACCATAAATTCATGAAATGAAACTATGTACAAAAGAGGTGCAAAAAATGTCACCTAAGGGATTGCAGTATATAGCCCACACTATTCCTTCAGCAGCCTCCAGAATAAAGAAACAGTTCAGCATCCTTTTTGGGAATTTAAAGTATTTAAGGAACAAAATGAATTCCTTAAACATTGCAGATAGTCTAGGTCAGGGGTGTCAAACTTGCGGCCTGGATGTGACACGGGCTGGCCACGCCCACCCCTGGTTTAGCGAAGGGGAAATAAGTTGCAATATGTCACATGACGACAACATGTCATTGCAAGTTTGACACCCCTGGTCTAGGTGCTCTTCTTCCCCATAAACCCCCTTAGAGCCCCACAAAATTCAGTCCCAGCTCTGCCCACTTACAGAATGTGTCTCTCAACATGCCATAGAACATCTGCTGTATCCTTCATGCCAACATAACTTAACACACACTTGCCCTATCAGCTTCTTGGAATACATTTATTATTTGTAAATAAACTTGGATTACACCTCAAAAGTAAAGAGCACGGGTGAAAATGTGTACAGATTGTGAGAGAAGTTGCAAAGATTTTGGGTTTGACCCATCACAAGGGCAACATCCAAATAATCTCAACATGACACCTGGAACCCCAAGTTTCTGCTCTTTCTCCTTCCATAAAATATCTCTGTTACAGGGAGTCCTTGATTTATGACCAGAATTGGGACCAGAATTTCTATAGCCTAGCAAGGCAGTTGTTCAGTAAGTTGCTCCTGATTTTACAACATTTTTTTGCCACGGTTGTTAATTAAATCACTGCATTATTAAGTGTATAGTGTATTTGTTAAGTAAATCCGAGATCCCCTGTTGACGTTGCTTGTGGGAAGGTTGAAAATGATGATGCTCACATGACCCCAGAGGCTGCAGCTGTTGCAAACATATGCTGATTGCCAAATGACTGAATTTTGATTATGTGATCCTGAGCATGCTGTGACAGTCACAGATGCATGGACTTGTTGTGAGTCCCTTCTTTTCAGTGCCGTTGTAATTTTTGTTGTTAAACAAATGGCCATTAGTTGAGGACCAGCTGTACAGCTCAATCATTAAAAGCCTAAGTGACACATCTGCCATTTCCTGAAGCAGCCAGGCATAATGTTAGGGTCCGGGGTTGTAGATTCACAAGAGAGAGAGCAGACAAAGAAACAAATGATTTTTTAATAAAATGCCATAAGGGGATCCTGCGTACAATTATAGAGTCGCCTTGGTAAATTACATGGAGTGTATACTGAATTGTGCATCTCAAAATATTATGAGTATTATTCTCTCCTTTTTGCCCAAAAAAATGAACCTCTTTCAAAAAGGGAGTAATCAAGCCAATCCTGAAGAAACTTCAGTTAGACTCAAAAGTAACAGAAACCAGAGGACCGCTGTTTAATAATCATGTTCTTGAATAAGAATGGTTCCTAACAGTAGTGGAATTCATTTTTTTTTTACTACCGGTTCTGTGGGTGTGGCTTGGTGGGCATGGCTGGGGGAGGTCATGTGACTGGGTAGGCAGTTTCTGTAAGCAGGGCAATAAAGATTAGGCTAGAAACAACACCAGAATGTTTCTTTCCTGCCTTCCTGACAGGATTAACCCTGTAAAGTGGAAAAAAAAAAGGAGGTTTCTTCTAACAACTGGTTCTCCGAACTGCTTAGAAAATTTACTACCGGTTCTAGCCAACATGCTAGAACCTGCTGAATTTCACCTCTGGTTCCTAACCACCTTAGGCACTTTTAGATATCAACAAAGAATATTTGCAGCTCAGAGTTGAAACGAGGAGTTCTTGATGCTCTCTGAGCTTGGTTGCTTTCTTGGAGACATTTCATTACCCAAATAGCACTGATGATGTTACCTAGTTTGGGTATTGAAACGTCAGCAAGAAAACAACCAAGCTCAGAGAACACCAAGGACCTCTCATGTTTGGATAGAATTCACTTTCTGGAGTTTTGTACCTGATTTTGTGGCAGAACTGCCTTAATAACTCTTTGAGATGATCTTTGTTAAAAAGAAAAGAAGAGTGCAATTAAAAAAAATATTTTAGACTTTAGTGACTTTCGATATAATAATACTCTTTTGGTCTGGTTGTCTCATGGTTTTACTGTATATTTTTCTGCATGCTTCAATCTCTTTGGAGGTTCTCCTTGAGGCGTGGCAGCAAAATGAAGTTAAACAGATACCTTCAAGGGAAAGATCTTTCTCAATGGTGGGGCATCATTTATGGATTGATGTCCTCAGGCAAACATTTCTGCTGCCCGCACAGCCACGTTTCTGATTATAAATAAAATATTGCTTTTCTCCAGGCATTTTTATATAGTTTGTGATATTTATTATTGTACTCTTTGTTTTTTTAATTCTTTAGATAACTTTTATAATCCACTCAAAGAAAATTATTTTTGGACAAAATAACTGTGTAATAAAAATCAATAATCATTTAACAATGCTTTCCAACTTTCCATTTCCCTACAGTAAACATTTAGATCAAAGCTAATTATGTTGCATACATATTCGTCTGTAATTTGAATTTTCATGGGCAACTACATCATTTGGGTTTTGTGTGCTTTTTATTATCCATGCATGCAAGTACAACATGTAGTAGTAGGGTGCATTATGAATTAATCCTACTGCAGAACACAAATACCCAGTTCTCCTCTACTATGCCTTCTGCTTTGATAATCTTTTTTTCCTCCTAATAATTGCAATAAATATGCATCTTAAGCCTCTGATCTGCATATGTATATTTAGCATTCATTCTAGTCCAGTTAGAAAAACATATTAAACAGTAATGGATAATCTGGAGTTGCTTTCATTATCATTTCTATGTACAGGTAATTCTTGACTTACAACCATTCTGTTGGTGATCATTTTAAGTTACCATGGCACTGAACGAATGGTGGTTACTACTGGTTGTCAGAGTTCTAGCTGTCCCAACACTACCACCCCCCCCACAGTCATGTGATCACCATTATCAACTTTCCTTGCTTGTTCTCCACTTTTTTTTTTAAGCGTATGGTATGTGTTAGCCAGGGATCACCCAGGTGGCTCCTGGCTCTGTGAAAGGAATTGTTTCGGGCGATGTTATCTTTACCCACAGGATGTCTGACTGCTGGTAGGCAATAGGGGGAGGCTCCTTTCTTGTCCCTATAGCAGTTTATTCACTCCCGGGAATTGCGTCACCAAGCTGCCAACCTCAGTGGTGTGCAGGCCCAGCGTCTTACCACGTGAGCCACCGTGGTCCCACTATGTCAGTGGAGAAGTTGACAGGGAAGGGTTGCAAGTTTCTATGGCAGGTCTCTCCCACACCACACACCTTCCCCAGTCCTTCTGCATTCGTGCCATGTGTTGGTCATTGGGCACCTCCTTGAACCGTCACACCCTTGTGTACCTCCTGGCACCTTCCCTGACCTACGTCAAACCCCTTGCATCCTCACTGACCTGCAGAGCAACTCTCACATGCATCTTTGCATACCCTGCTTGATCCATGGGGGAGAAAGCCTTTCACACCCTTTGCCATATTTCGCGTTTTTTTGTTAAATCATTTTTATGTTTTTTTCTTCTCTTTGATAATGTATGTGTGACCATCATCATTTTTGTGCTTTGCTCTTTTTTATTTTTGTTACTAATTAAAAACAAAAAGAATTAAAACCCCTTCCCTTCAGACCCTCTCCTAGATACTTAAGTAGTGCCTTTTGCACACCGCCCCCAACTCATGTGGTGCCTCCCCACCCTCCTTTGCATCTCTGCACACCTACCCAGCACATCTCACACACACTGTTACACATACTCGGACCTGCACAACACATATATCAAGCTGTGTGGTACCTTTCACACTCTTGTATCCTCGCACACCCTTTCACAACCTCCCCAACCCAGATTCTTGTGCATCCTCCCTGATCCGCCCAATGTCTCTCTTGTACCCCCTCGCACTCTTGCATATTTCCCCAACCGACCCTCTCTCAGACCTTCCATACCTCCCCAGACTGGACTTCTTGCACACCTTCCTTGACTCTCCTCTGTGTATTTCCTCTCTGTCTCATTCAGGGAACCTGCAGTCTGCCACTTGCAATGTCTTGCTTCCCCTGATTTCAGTTGCAAGAAACTGCAGGCAATTGCCTAATGACCATGGAGTTCAGTTAACAACAGCACAATGGCTGTTGAAAGTCAAGGACTACCTGTAATGCAAAGCTACTTATTTATTATTATTTTTTTAAAAAAAAGTGGTAGTCCTTGCTTAACAACCGTGATTGGGATCAGCAACTCTGTTGCCAAGTGTTGTGGTTGCCAAGTAGACAATTATGCGACTCCGATAGGCATATGACATCACTGCCCATTTGGTTGTTAAGCAAGTCACCATGGTCATTAAGTGATTCGTGTGATTGTCCTTTCATATTCCCCAAGAATTCTGCTTGTTGCAAGCCAGTTGCAAAGTGCCCAAATGTTTGATTGTATGTCTGCAGGATGCTGCCACAGTCCTAAATGTGACTGTGGTCACAGGGTTGGGGTTTTTTTACATTGTAATTTTGAACTGTCGCTAAATGAGTCAGTCAGTAAGCGAGGGCCACCTGTGAGTTTTAACATACTGATGCAACCTTCTGTATGGAATCTGTGTGTTTTTTTTAGAAATGCCATTCCTGAAATCTATATTCAACTTCTAGAATTAGTTCACGTGACATCACATTGCATCCTGCTGTTCAGGCTTGCAAAATCTTGCCTGTGTGTACATTGTACAAGACTATTTGTCATAGAAACGTCTGTTTTCTGTTAAGTTAGATGTTAGACTTGATTAGAATGCATTTGACACTGTTTGGTAAAACCTTTTCTAAACTCTTCCAGGATGGACAGAAACAAATATTTAATCACCTGATGCATAACAAAGAGATCTTCTCCTGTTTAGTTTGCTCTCGTACCTCCCAGGCAATTTGTAGATTTGCATCTGAATAGGAAGTGGGTCTCTATACTTAGTGCAAAAGGGAAGGTTTCCAGGTGTTAGTGTGGCTGCAACACTTTTCTGAGTGGCCAACTAGCAGGTTTATTTAGGAAACTTTATTTTAAAATATCTACTTTATGTAGTTGTAGCCAATTAATGCTCACAATTCCAGATATAAAATGCTTACAGCATGGAAGAATTAGCCCCTCTATGCTGTGGTCTTTGCTTATCTAACTTTCATTGGGGAAGCAGAGGCTTCTTCCACCAGCAAGGCCTGAACCAGATGAAACTGGCACGGCCCCTCTGTCTCCACACCATTTCATGGAGCTTGTAGAAGTCTTTGCAAAATGAATCTTTTGGTGCTCCAGAGGAAATGCTGCAAAGATAATTTTGCAAGTATTTTCTTTAAAGCTCTGAGGCAGGGAGATTTCCCATTGGAGAAAAACTCCCATCTTGTTTTGTTTCCCGGCTACTTTACTCAGAGTTCTCTCCTCTCCCCCAAAACTAACATACCATTTGATCATAATTCTCATTCTTTTTTTTAAATTTACTTGAGTTGGAAATTGAAGTGTTCTGTTTGTGCTGCACATGAGTCCTCCTGCATCTGACCTGAAGAATGATCAGTGCAACATATTTTATAGCAAAAAGAAGATTTATTGTCTGAATGTATGTACATTCTTGGGATGGGCAAAGCCAATACCTATTAAAGTATACTCGAGTACAGTGGTGTCAAACTCAAGGCCCGAGGCCCAGATCCGGCCCATGAGGTGCTTAGATCTGGCCCACGAGGCTGCCCTAGAAACAGTGAAGGATTGGTCTGTGATGCCTCTGCCAGCAAAAACAGAGCTTATGAGGGATGTGTGTGGTCCTTCCGAGCTCCATTTTTGCTGACGAAGGGTTGCAGCAGGCCAAAAATGGAACTTGGGAGCCTGTTTTTGCTGGCAGAGTGCTCAGACCACCACAGGCGCTCTTGACATGAGTGATGTCGAGCTAGCCATGCCCACCATGGCCATGCCCACCCCAGCTCCCCAAGGTCAAATACAACCCTGATTCAGCCTTCTATGAAATTGAGTTTGACACCCCTGTAGCAGAAGAATAGAATCAGAGTATGTGCTAGGTGCTTGTATGCCTGGAAGAAGACAGAAGAAAGTGTGTGTGTGTGTGTTTGAATTAGCATTGACTCCTGGCAACTCCTTGAAGAAATCCCTGTAGTTTTCTTGGCAACATTTCAGAGGTAGTTTGCCATTACGTGCTTCATAGGGCTGAAAAAGGATGACTGGCATAAGGTCACATAGCAATCTTTGTGGCTAGGAAGGGACTAAAATTTACAGTCTAGCCTGCTATCACTACACCAAACTAGCTTTCTTGATTTGTGATTAGTACTGTAATTACTTAAGACAATGGCAAAGCAAAGTCATAGACAAAGAGGAAACAGAGTAAATCTTTAACTCTTTTTGTATATCCTTCCGTTCCTTTGCAGTCATGATGTCACGAGGCATTAAAGACAGTGCCATTGGGTTTATACCTGAAATAATCCAGTTGGAAGGATGGTTTTGCCACTACTTAGTAGAGACAGCAGTTTATTTATGGACCGATCCCATCATCCCTAATTTAGAAACACAGCAAAAGAAAATCAAGAATTCAGAACATTGGTCAGCTGCAGAAAGCAATGGTTTGTTTGAGGAATTCACTTAACAGAAAGACTGAGATGGGATAATGGAAATGCATATGTACAGAGGACGTGTGGGTAAAAATATCGATTGTGTGGGAAGTGTCTAGGAATCTCAGGCCTGGAACTTGAGCAAAACAACAGTTGATAGTCTAAATGAAGAATTTTTCATTAGATCAAAATAAAAAATGAATTCTCAGATTTATTTTGATATACATAGGAGGAAGTATTCTGGGCTAATGCATGCTGTTATCTTTTCAAATAATGACATTCTTATTGGCTATAAGTTAAGCTGATAAGCAGTAAATCCCTTGAAGCTTTTCCCATCAACCCTGGTAGTCCCACGAGAAACTGGCAAAATGGGTGTGTGATGTCAAGTGATGTTGCTATTTGGGGTTTTTCTGATTTTTTTGGGGGGAGGGGGTTCCCTATGTATGAGTGGTTTGTATTGTTTTGATACATTATTTGCCACCCAAATTCATGTTTTGTGAGATGGGTGGCTGTATAAATTTATAGCTAGCTAACTAGCTAAATAAATGTCATCCTTGTCTCATTTTCTTTCCAATGCTGAGCCGTTGCAGTTCTTGAAAGTCATTTCTCACAGTTCTTACTAACTTCAAGTAAGGGTGTCAGATCTGGATGGGAAAAATCCAAGTTATCATTAGATAACAGCAAAAAGCAAATGTTTCTCTGTACCTATTTGCTTCTATCTATCATTTGTCTGGAAGTTTGCAGGCTAGCTAAAATTCTTATGTTCTATGTCCTGATATGATTTATACAATTAAAGATCTTGCTGTATAGTCCATAAACTAAAGTAAAACCTTTTTTATGTCGTCCTGCTCTATTTTATATTACTGAACTGATTTGGTTTCCCTCTGCCTTTTCTGTAGCATTCCTCTTTCTGTACGTGGCGTTAGTCTTTGTATGAACGCAAACAATCCTTTACTTGTATGAGTAGTGGTATAGTGCTTCAATAATTTGCATATTTTTTGCCATTTCAGTATAGGTACTCAAGAGAAGAAACTCTTTATAGCTCAGGGTTAAACCCTGAGGTCCATGGTGTTCTCTGAGCTTGGTTGTTCACCTTTTGCTATCTTTTGACAAGCAAAGTCAATGGGGAGCGAACTTCATTTAACATCTGTGTTACTAATTTAACAACTTATTGTAAATGATCGATTTAACTGTGTGCAAAAGGTCATAAAATAGGGCAAAACTCACTTAACAACTATCTTGCTTAGCAACAGAAAATTTGGACTCCACTGTGGTTGTGTAAATTAAGGGCTACTTGTATACCAATCTTTTTCCAATCTCTTGGTTAAAAAGTCTTGTTATTGTACCTATATATTGGCAAAGAATTATTAGCATTTTATCTCTCTCTTCTGCAGTCCAGTATTCATATACTGTATGCTTAGTTACTTTTATAGTTGAAAACTGGCTTATTGTCTTAGTAGAGTCTGTTCCTGAATGTATTTTGTCTATATAAATGTTTCTTTCATCCCAGGATGTCATTTTTAGTTCATTCAGTGTTGTTTTTCCTTCTCCCCTTAATCTTATTTTCCTCCATTAGAACTCTTTCAGAAGAGTTGACAAATCCTATTTTAGATGTAAATTTTCCTTTGGTTGCTATGGTCTTAAAGAAATCCTTCACTTTCGTCTTCAGATAGCCTTCTTATCTTTCTTTTTTTTTTGCTTGATATTGAAATCACCATTCAGCTGTCATTCAGTCTAGTCGCTCAAGGCTTTCTTCTTCCATCTTTTCCTAATTATCATGACAGCTTGTACTGAAAGCCAGCTAGATAATTTCTTCCACGGAATGTATTTATTTTATTGTTAATTCAGTTTGGAGCCATCTGACTCCATAACAATTTGCACCAACTTCCAGTTAAAGTTTTTAAAGAAATGTTAAATGAAAACATTGACCATATTTTTTGGTGTGTAAGATGCACTTCCCCCACCCTAAAAGTGGGTGAAAATTGTGGTGCTTCTTATACATCAAATACAGCCATTTTTGGCCTCCCGAGCCCCCACCCACGTATCCCATTTTCACCAAAAAATGGGCCTTTTTTGGCAAAAATTAGCCACACGGAGGCTTCTGGAGGCCTGCAATATGCCTCTGGGGGCTGGGGAGAGGGTAAACAAGACATGCTGAGGCCAAAAACTTTTTTTTCTTGTTTTGCTCTTCCAAAATCTAGGTGCGTCTTGTACTCCGGTACATTTCCTTTTCACATTTGCCCTCTCCCTCAGTGAGAGACTCTGGGCACTGTCCAGTGAAATGGTACAATATAAGAACAGCTTATAAAAATTAAAATTTTAAAATAGAAGGAGACAAAGTTGATTAAATCCTGTTAAAAATTAGTTTAAAAAGTGAAGGGATGGCTCTCAGGGCTCAAAGCAGTCTCATGACTGTGTGTTCCTTTTGGGTCCTCAAATTCCTTGTGTGTCCAATCACACTTGGTCAATAAAGAATTCTATTCTATTCTATTCTATTCCCATTCCTATTGTAAAGTGAGACAGCAGAGCTATATTTTAACTCATTTTCAGAAGGCCGGGAGAGTGCACGTATAGTGGATTTAGAAACTCTGCACACCCGTTAAAATGCCAGGTTTTTGAGATGTAAAAAAACCAGACCAAAATAAAATACTTCAGAATTTTCTCCATTGGTAATACAGCCTATAAACTGTACAATTCAATGGAAAACAATGAAATCTTTTAGGGGGAAATAACAATAAAAAAACCTAGAATAATGTGGTTGCTTAAGTATGCACACCCTTAAACTAATATTTCATTGAAGCACCTTTTGATGTTATGACAGCATTCAATCTTTTGGGGTAGGAGCCTATCAGTGTGGCACATCTTGCCTTGGGATTCTTTGCTCACTCTTCTTTGCAAAAGCGCTCTGAATCTGTCAGATTGCAAGGGCATCTCCTGTACACAGCCCTCCAGGTCAGCCCACAGATTTTCAATTGAATTCAGGTCTGGACTCTGGCTGGTCCATTTCAAAACTTTGATCTTCTAGTGAAGCAATTTCTTTTGTTTATTTGGAGATATGCTTTGAATTGTTGTATTGAAAGATGAAATCCTTCATCTTCAGCATTTTAGCAGAGTCCTGAAAGTTTTCTGCCAAAACTGACTGATATTTGGAACTGTGCATCATTCCCCCCCACCCACTTTTACTAAAGCCTCAGTTCCAGTTGAAGAGCCCCAAAGCATAATGCTCTCACCACCATGCTTCACTGTAGATATGGTATACTTTTGGTGCTGTGCAGTGGTGTTTTTGTGCCAAACATACTTTCTGGAAGTATGGTCAAAAAGTTCAGCCTTGGTATCACATTGCTTTTTACCAGAGCGAGGCGTACTACGGTATATTAAAGATCCATTGATTTTACTGTACAGTATACTGTATTCTGATAGGATGTTCTTTAGATGAAATCTTAGTGGCACACCACTTATTTTATTTTCTAAGAGCTTCCAGATCTGGGTTACAAACAACTGAATCATCATTAAATAGAAAGGAAAAGATGCAGAACACTAACTCTTTGCTTTCATCCAGTGATCATCATACCAGCAATCCATATCTGGTAATTCCATTCTAACTAACTCATATATTTGCTTCAGCCTGGAAATGTTTTGACTGATTAGATTATACTTCTTTCTCTTTTGTTTCCTATAATGTAATTTATTTTATTCAGGTGTTCTTCATCCAGGAACATTCAGGTCTGAGTTGCTGTTGCTTAAAACAGAGCTGACGTGGATAATGTACAAAGAACAAAGAATACTCTTAGGAAAATGTCTATTAATCTGTCTCTTGCACATTTGGTTAATAACACTATATTTTAAATATTGCAATTAACACTCTTTACAATTTGCTATAGAAATCTTGGTGTCTTTCATCTTCGTGTCTGTAATAAGGGTGCATGCTCATCTCCTCTCATTTGAAACATTAATTCTAATAGATGTTATTATGTTCATTGGTTTATAGATGAGAACTTACTTAGTGTGGTTCCTTTTGAATATCACATTTCATAGCCTCTTGCACTTTGAGTACAATATCGCATACAGTAATTATCTGAATTAAAGTGGTCTATTTTGATCCTTGAAGTTCATCTGTTTCTGAAATAGGACATTTAGCGCATTTCATTTCCACGCTCTACATTTCTTCTTTGATTTCAAGTTTTCTGTTTGTCAGTCTTCTCGTATTCCAGGTTCCAATTGTACAAGGACTTTGCAAAACAAGAAACTACTCTTCTTTATTTTTTTAATTGGGGCCAGACTGACCAGACCAACCATATCATTCATTACTTCAGATCTACTTGCAAAAGTTCAGCATCCTTCCCTGATTGTTAAAGGAATGGCTTCAACCCTGGTGGCCGCATCATTGGGATCTAAGCTAATCAAAACACCATTCATTCCTTTTATAAGGCTGCTCACTTCAAACAATGTGACTCAGAGTAGTGTATAGCATGAAAGCAAACAATAAATCTGCAAATAAAATCCCGGGTACATTACCATGTGTATTGTATATAAATATAAAATACAAAATATAAACGGTGAACAAGAGCCATAACAAAACCAACAGGGAAATCTACTCCTAGCTGGCCCCTAATGTCTAGGTAGAGATGTCCAACCTTGGCAACTTTAAGACTTGTAGACTTCAACTCCCAGAATTCCTCAACCAGCCAGGCTGGCTGGGGATTTCTGGGAGTTAAGGTCCACAACTCTTAAGCTTTCCAAGGTTGAACATCCCTAGTGTAGGGGAAAAGCAAGGACTTACTAGTTTTCATAAAGGCAAGCAGAGTTGAGGCCTGACCTATACAGCAAGTTCTCGACTTACAACAGTTCAGTTAATAATTCAAATTTACAACACCACAGAAAAAATGACTTATGACCATTTTTCACAGATACAACTTTTGCAGCAGCCCCATGGCCATGTGATCAAAATACAAATGCTTTGCAACTGGTTCATATTTATGACAGTTGCACTGTTTCAGGGTCATGTGACATTCGACTTTTTGACAAGCAAACTCAATGGAGAAACCAGATTCACTTAACAACTGGGTTGCTAACTCAACAACTGCAGTGATTCACTTAACAACTGTGGCAAGAAATGTTGTAAAATGGGGTAAAAATCACTTAACAAATGTCTCGCTTAACAACAGAAATTTTGGGCGCAATTACGGTCATAAGTCAAGGACTACCTGTAGTGGTACAGGGATGGAGTGGGAGAGATTGTTCCAGCGATTAAGGGCAACCACAGAAAAGACATGCAAATGTTTGAATCATGACTGCATTATTCCAATTATTCCAATTCTCACTATTGAAAGTTATATGTAAAATATGATAATTGGTTCCAGCTTGATAAAAGTAAGCAATGAAAAATTTAAACATATATTTTTATGTGTTTATTAATAAAATATTACAGTAAAGGATTAAAAAGAATCTGCTAATGATTTAGATTTATTTTTAGCAAGGTTTTGATTATAGGTAACAAATAAAAACAAGAGTTTTCTAAATATTATAATATAGGTAATCCTTTATTAATGACTGGTCACTTAGCAATTGTTTGAAGTTACAACAGATCTCCCCCCCCCAAGGTGTTCATGATCTAGTTCCAGAGGCCTGATATCCCCTCCCACACAAGCCCCATGGTCACAATACCACATTTTGGTTGCTAGGCAACCAAATTACTTTGATTGCCAGTTGAAGTATTCTGCGGTCACATATTTGTGATTTATGATGTGTGTTGCTGGTTTACAGCAAAAAAAAACACCCAAAATTCGTAGGAATGAATGGACTCACTTTATGACTGTGGTGTTCGCTTTACAACTATAGCATTTGCTTCATAGCTACTGTGTTCCCTTTACAACCTCTGGGAAAAAAAGGTAGTAAAATTGGGTTGATCATGAGAGTGCCTCAACTTACTGCTATCATGATGTATGATGGAAATTTCAGACTCCATTATTGTCATATGTTCAGGACTATCTATATTTCATATTGTAGACTCAGGCATTCCAACATTTTCTCCTATTTTAGAGTTGCTACGATCATGTTATTCAATTACATCACATTTTTGCTGTAATATAAGAATGAACCCTTTCCTTTTGTGTTTATAAAGAATCTTCCTTCTGTCCATTTTTCATAGGTAAAGAAAACAAGTGCAGATTAAAGTACCAATGTCTGAAACCCTAGCAGAACCAATAACCCCAATTGTACTAGCCTCATGTAAACTAGGGTGACCAACTGTCCTCTTTTGCCTGGACATGTCCTCTTTTTACATCCTGTCCGGGGCGTCCAGGCGGGTTTTATAAATTTACCCGGACGCCCTCGGACTGGACATAAAAGTGGCGATGTCATGTCCGGGCAAATGGAGAAAAGCGAGAGGCTTCAGCAAGAGGTCCCGCTTTCCCTGCGTCGTCGGAACAAAGCTTCTTGCTTCTCAGCCGAGTCTGGATTTGCGGTCAATTTCTCGCGAAGGGAAGCCAGCCGCCCGCCGTCGCCGCCGACCCCCTGCCCCCCCCATCCTCTTTTTTGGCTATCAAATATGGTCACCCTAATGTAAACTTAATTTCAGTTTGCATTAAGTAAGTTCTGGTATCATTGTACAATTGACAATATGTCAAATACTGCATTCTTTGGGCTTGCATTAATCATAACCTAGCTGTAATACAGTCCTCAGCTTACTACCACAGTTCAGCCCAAAATTTACATTGCTAAATGAGAAATTTGTTAAGTGAGTTTTGCCCCATATTACAACTTTTCTTGCCACAGTTGTTAAGTGAATCACTGCAGATGTTAAGTTAGTCACAGGGTTGTTAAGTGAATCTGGTTTCCCCATTGACTTTGCTTGTCATAAGGATGCTGGAACTGTCGTAAATATGAATCAGTTGTCAAGCCTCTGAATATAAAATACATGACCAGGGGGATGCTGCAATGGTCCTAAGTATGAAAAATGGTCATAAATCAGTTTTTTCAGAGCTGTTTTAATTTCAAATAGTCACTAAGCGAACTGTTGCAAGTCAAGGACTATAAATTATAAACATAATTTGCCATGTGTTTTTCTAGATTTAATTTTGGAATTTCTACTACTGAGGATGTCCCATTCCTACTCTAGTGAGCTACTTACCCTCACGCTGTTATGGACTAGTCTTAAGTTCACCCCTCATCTTTTGACTTTACCAGCAAGGATGATACTGCAAGAAGATCATACTCTTACTAGCTTCCTTGATTTTTTCTCTTTAACTTTTCAGCTTCCTTGATTGTTTTAAGCTTTTCTATCACAAGGAACAGGTAATTCTCAACCTCTATCACAGAGTAGAGCATTTGGGCAGCCAGAAGGATATTTTTTTTATAAAAGACACTGTTTTATTCCGAGAAATAACGGCAAATGCAAGGTTGCTCTTGTGAAATCAGCTCTTTTTATTCTCAGGATTAGTCAGAACAAGAACAAGGAACAGTCGTAATAA
>JAEANM010010731.1:0-15644 GCA_017656035.1 Myanophis thanlyinensis
TAAATAAATAAAATAAAATAAAAGGGTATGGAATACTCTAGAAAAAAGTCTTCATATAGTTCAGATAAGGGCAATTGCAGTAAACAGTGAAAATGTTAATTAGATTATTACTATTATTGCAAAGGGGAAGCTAAATATGAATGTTTTTTTTTTTTTGGAGTAGAGTTGCAATATGACTGTTGAATATGTATTTATTCTCATAAAACATACTTCTAATACAACTTCCAATTGTAGCACAAGCTATAATTTTTCTTCCATTATTTCATATTAGAAATCTGCAGTTTCTCTTCCCTCTCCTCCCCTTTGTTTCTCTTCTGAGATGTTTCCCTTCTTCCTGAAGTCTAGGCTAACTACAATAATCATTAGCATTTATTCTAGACTTCAAAGGGAAGATTTAGGTCATAAAATTCCATGAAGCTGTGGAATTTATCTCAAGAGAAAATCTGTGGCAGTATGTGGAATACACAATAATGAATATGAGCCTAAGGAGTATTCAAACGAAGTGGTGGTTTTAATAGCTTGCAAATAACAACAGCAAACCATGATATGTCATTAAACAGGGTTTCAACATAACATCACTACCTCCAGGTTGTGCTTTTGGATTATGCAATTCATATTATCATGTAACAAGTCGCAACATAAGAGAGATTATTTTGTTCGGGTATTCATATTGCTCTATCATCCTTTATGGAAAGCATTTAATCCAGTCTTTAAGCCAACCATAAAATTCATATGTCCAATTTTTGATTGACTTTTTTTTTATTCTTTAAAAAAAACACTAGTTAGAATATGACTAAAAGCCTGCCTTTGTTTTTTAAAAATCAATTCCCATACAATTCACAGTTAGAGACCATTTCATCAGTGTAATCAGCTCAAAGCGGATTAGATTAGAATGTAAATATAGAAGTAAAAGTTAAAATATGACTAAAATATATTTTCTTGCTTTTACTAATGGTTTCTTGGTTAGGTTTTTTTTTTTATTATTTGTTTTGGCCCTAAGCCATAAGACTATACCATAACAAAGAATATTCAAGAAGAGGTTTAAAAAAACCCCAAAGGATTAAGACTAAAATGAACATAAAGCTGAGTAACAAAATTTACAAGGTAATATATAGTTACTTAAAAAATGCTGATGGTGTTTAGCAGCTGCCACAATAAGAGGAACTACTTTCACTTAGCTTCTTGTACTGAAGCTGTGCATTTAGTTGAATCCTCATAATTAAATCTTTAAATTATTTGAGGGGAAAAAAGTACCTAAAATCCTCAAAAACAGGACAGCCTTTTTTAAACATTTGAGAGAAAATGATGCCCTATGGACTCCATCCAAAAGTATGTTCATGTTAGGAAAGGCATATCCTCTCGTGCATGAAATATCTATAAGTGGGTTTTAAAAGAAGGTTTGGAGTCTGAAGTAGGAAAATAAAGGAGGGTATTTCCATTTACTGAACTACTATTTGATCAAGACTGTAAAACAATGCAAAGTTAGGTATGTAGAGACTCTCTTAAAGTCAGTATAAAAAGTTAGTAATGAAATGACTAATTGAAATCTCTTTCATGTCAGTGAGTTTACATGTGACTCTGAAACTCACATAATGTCTGTGTATTATCCAACATATTAGTATATTATAGTAAACCCAACAGATCCTTTAAAACATGGAGTTGCTGCATTGCTTGTCCATTCTTGGACTTTATCATGTAAATGTCACCATTACATCCTTAGGTTTGATTAACTACACAAGCAAAAACATGACAAGTATTGACATCTGCTTCTTTTTTCCATCCTCCAAAGCCCATGAAAAAGCTCTTGTTTTCTACATCTTTTCTACTGCTCCATCTGCTATGATAGTTCAATAGATGCACAACAATATGCTAAACCAAAAAGTAGAATATAAAACAGGAGAGACATACTGTATGTCATAATCAAGAGTGGAAAAGTGAGTAACTATCCACAGATTTAATTTTAAAGTTAGAAGATTAAGTAAAAATAAAGACATCAGAGGTTAACCACTCTGCAGATGTTATATCAGACTGTCTGTCTGTCTGTCTGTCTGACTAACTAACTGACTGACTGACTGACTGACTGATTGTCTATCTCCTTTACACACAATGTAAAGTAACATGCAGCAGGCAAAAAAAAAATTCCATTATTAAATTGTC
Organism: Myanophis thanlyinensis; assembly: GCA_017656035.1. Taxonomy (NCBI): domain Eukaryota; kingdom Metazoa; phylum Chordata; class Lepidosauria; order Squamata; family Homalopsidae; genus Myanophis; species Myanophis thanlyinensis. Next base: position 2,158 of record JAEANM010010731.1, read on the forward strand.
TGGCTTGGGAAATCATTTCTATAGTGATTCTCTCCCAAGTTTTGATCTTTGTTTCCAGGTATGATTCAAGGTGCTGATGTTTACCCAAAAAAGTTATATATAGCAAAGGAACTGACATCTACCTGACCAATTTGATCTTGCTCAGTTGGCACACTCTGGATTTCTTTGATTAAATCTTGTCATCTCGCAGGAGTCCAGAAGTTCCTCTGGAGAACCTGTCATCTAGAATGAGGTTCTTCCTGAGATCTGGATGCCTCCCACTTTTCACCCAGGTCTCTGAAGAGGAGGACACTGATACCCCTCATTTCATAGGGTCTGGCATCTTTTATCTTTATTTTTAATTTTGAAATGCTTTTATTGCATTTTAATTTCTTTGCTTGTTGGAGCTGCTCACAGTCATTGAGAGGCAACAGCCATACCAATTTAATAAATTACTCTTATATTATTATTATTATTATTATTTGTTATTATACTTTGGTTTAATAAAGAGTAAACTGCTGCTTTAACATTTCAGCTATGCTGTTTCATTAGAAAGAATTGCCTTATGAAGATGATCAATTCAAGAATATTGGTAATGCAGTAAGTTTTTCATTTCTTTGAACATGCATGACACTGTCATCCATCTCAGCTAACTTATCTTTCATCCTCACTATACCTCGGGAATTAACATTATAGCTGGGATAGCACATATGTCAAAAAAAAAGAAAAAAAAACAACTCAGACTTTGGGTTTTGGTATCAAGAAGCAGGAGGAGAGTAATGCTCTGCTCTGAATTTCAACTTGATACCTAAAACAACTTATTGGCTGGAATAATTCTGTAGACTCTGCCAAGACAAATTTTTGATTTTCTTTTACACTTAATCATCAATTCCACACACCCCACTACCTTAACTAATATCCAAATGCTTTTTTTTTCAGAATCATCTCCATAAATTTGGACAATAATATCATTGCTTTAAAAAGCTTTCCCCTTAAATTAATGCAATTTAGATAATTTGGCATTTTTGTAAAGCATGACACAGCCTGCAAATGCATGAGCAGCTGGACAGGTTTTAGGCATTGAAATCCAGTGTTTGGAAAGGAGAGAGAATGACAGAACTATAAATGATAAATGGGCTACTAGGCTAGGCTGTTAAATGATCATCACAAATCCAAAAGCAGGCACATGTTCTTTCAGCAGATCATGAAAAAGGACAGTTTTCTCCATATCATTCTAAAGGAGTAATATTTAATCCCAACATATTGTAAGCTGAATAGCAGCCAATATATATCAAATCAGGCATCTGTTCGTTTATGATATTTAGAGAATACAGCCACATTTTTTATTTAATCAAATGAAAAATCTATGGGAGCTCAGACTGCAGTGCCAAGCCAGTCATGAAAAGGTTTATAGAGTAGCCTATATCTATGATGTGTTTTTTTTCCCCAGTGTGCCTTACTGCCTTCACAGGGTTTCCCTATGTTCATATTTTTGTAGCTTCTGCTTACAAAAATATCACTTCCTCATAATTTGGAATAGCAGCAACATGTGGCAACATGTGGCCATATAGTCCTTTGCATACACACACACACACACACCAAATCCTTTTTATTTATCTTTATTTTCAAGGGTCTGGGCAAACGTGTGTGCATGCATGCATGCATACACACACACACACACACACATTTGCTTTGATCAAAATACATATAAACCACCTCTACCATCTTGGGTTGTCTTAGATGTTTGATGGCGAACCTATGGCATGGGTGCCACAGGTGGCACTCAGAGCCATCTTTCTTGGCAAACAAGCTGTCAGCCAACTTACCTCCAGCTGAGCATGCACATGCGATTACACATGGATGCATATGCAATTGCAGAGATCCAGATGGTCTTTGGGCCTCTTCTGTGCATGTACGCTATTGCAGCAGGAAATCCAGCTTGTCTTTGGAGCTCCCCTGCACATGCACACGTGATTGCTCTTATGTATGTGAGTGCCAGTGCATGACGCACATGCATTGCAAAGTGCAAAAGCTGCATGCATGTGCAGATAGTGCGGTTGCACGTGCAGCACATGTGGAGGAGCCGCATGGAAGTACGGATGACACGCACAAAGTGTGTACTTTTTGGCTCTCGATAAGTAAAAATTTCACCACCACCGTTTTAGATTATTCTTTTTCGCTCTGACACTTTTTTATTTTTTTAAAATATGAGTGGGATCTCAAGGACTAATGATTTATTAAGTCAATCCTTTTTTCACTTGACTCAGTATACTTTCATACTAAGATTTCATATTATGTCTAGGATAAGATAATATTGAACAAATTATGGCAATTGAGATGTCTATGTTAGCAGAAGATTTTAGATACAGTATTTTTCAGCTAATGCAGTTGCAACAAATTTTCACTATCAACTCTGGGCATTAAGTCTATTCCATTAAGAGGTGTGTGTGTGTGTGTGTGTCCAAGCAAAGTTTCCTATCACACCATGCAATTCATGGGCCTTACAAAATGAGATATTAACCATATTGTTTCAAACACACTTGGAAAAAATCATAAACCCATTGTAAATCTTTTCATATTGCTAGACTGACAGACAGACTCAGGAGTTACCAGCCAGGCAGTCTTTTGCAGGGAGAAATTATATAATGGAAATTATATAATGGAAAAGACTGCATTTTGACTGAACGGAACATTCTGATTTAATTCTATAGAAAAATGAAAATCCAGACAATTATATTGTTAACTTAGTACCCTAGTATGATTTATGTTGACTGCTTATTTGGTATCCATGACTATCACTAAGTGTTGTATCTAATGCTTTATAATGAATGTATTTTTACAATGACTATGATAATGATCTATAACCATTGTTGTCTGTACACTGAGAGCCTATGCACCAGAGACAAATTCCTTGTGTGTCTAATCACACTTGGCCACTAAAGAATTATATTCTACAAATAATTATATTTGTAAACTTATATAAATCTACTTGCTGGAACCATTTTGGATTCTTCCCGATCCCAAAATCACAACACTTCAAAAGACATTTAGACATTTAGAATCATCATAAGTTCTAAGCATATAATGTGAACATACAACATATAAGATTTTCATTCATGTAAGATTCCTGTCATCCAAAGATAAACTTATGTAAAATAATAGAGGCATATTCAACATGTGTTTGGCAAAAAATAGCATACTTCTTACTGCAACATCCATGAAAGAAGAAAATCAACATACATTGAGCTGTAGGTCATCTGTCCATTGACCTATCAGATGATAGCCTGGCATGGAGATATTTGTGGTTTGATATTGAAAGATGTCATAGCGTCCTGGTGCATCACCATTCTTATTAAACATCACTGGAGTGCCAGCACTACCTAAGAAAGGATGTGAAGCAAAAGAAAAGAGAAACCAGGCAAAACTTTAAAAAAAAAAATCAAAGCAAAATCTTGCTTTGCTTTATTTGCATGAGCATGACTGACAAGCATTAATTAATTTTCTCACTTGTTTCAATTTCAAGCTATCCAATAAAAAAATTCTCTTGGTAATAGATAGAGAAATTAAATATAAAATACTAAATGAAGCAATAATGAAAAAGAACATTAAAAGAAGAACATCTTTAAGAAAAGAATAATAAAAATGGGAGACATAATTTTAACTTGGTAAAAATATATATCAACACAAACCAATCCAAATGTTGGAAAAATGATTATGCCAGTTTATACATTTTGAAAACTGAAATTAAAGTTTCCCAGCAATGCCTATCAGCAGTATATGGTCCTTTTAAAAATGATCTTCCCTTATATCACTTTATGATTAATAGTCATGAGCTATGTGGTTCTTGCTGAATAAGAAATTAAAAATAACAGTAACTGTCCTGTTTCTATGTTAAGTCATACACAGGACATACTATATGACATTTCTCCATTCTATTACAGCAAAGGATTTTTTTTAGTAAAAATCAGAACTTCAGAACATAATTTTGGGGGTTGTCTATCCAGAAAAAAAATGCTTCACAGAGATAAAGCCAGCAGAAGACAGCCTTGGTGTGGTCAATCTTGACCAGCATCCAGAAATAGCTTAATTTCCCCAAATCTGTTCTTATTCTACCAACCTCCACACTTATGGGGGGGAAAAAAGCCACATAGCAAACAACCCATGTGCTTGTCTTATTTTAAGCTCATGAATTTATTATTTTGGCAGATAGTTTCTGAAACATTACTAAACATTCATAGTTATTGACTGTTGGAATATAATAATTTGATTAAGAAGTGTAATTACAACAATAGAAAATAGTCAAAATTAGAAAAAAGATAAAAAGCAAAAGCAAAGGTGCAGAATAGAGAGAAAAGATAAAAACAAAAGAAAAAAATAAGAATATAGTAAAGAAAAAGAAAGAAATATATAAAGAAATGACTTCTTACATTCATCCCAAGTATAAACAATTTTAATAACATATAACTTTCTCTTAAATGCAACAAATGTTCTCCTCCTCCCATACCTCAACTCTTATCTATAATCAAATTCTTGAAACATTGCTATTTCACTTCTGATGTCAGCAAAAATGTATATATTAAAGTTACCAACATAACATATCAATGTTATGTTGTTCCTTTACTCCTAACAATCCTGATCTTTAGCTGACTCGTGTCATTGTAAATAAATGAGTGCATCCAATAGCATAATCTATGCTAATGAAGACATATATGTTATTAATTAGAAGACCAGTGTTTAGAAAATATAAAAATCCCATTTACATAGACATTGTGGTTAACTAAAACAATGTTACATTTTAAAGGAAGGAAGAAAGGAACAATTGCACAGGAGATAGATGTTCATGCTGAGACAGCAGAAACTATTGTAGTAAGCTACCACATTTCCCCAAAATATAACCTACCCTGAAAACAAGACCTACCCTGATTTTCACACCTGTGTCTAATATAAATCCTATCTGAAAAAATAATCTATAATTAAGCTCCACCCACTATCTGGTTGTACAAGGTGGGATGAGGCACATGTGTAAAAATCAAGTTAGGGAAGGGGGGGGATAGATCCTTTACATCCTCCTCCCTGAAGCTCAGCACAGGCTCCCCTCAGGGCTGTGTGCTTAGTGCCTACCTGTACTTGCTGTACACACTTGACTGCATACCTTCAGACTCATGTAACATGGTAATAAAGTTTGCAGATGATACCGCTGTGCTGGGTCTTATCACAGGAGGAAACGAAACAGCTTACAGGAAAGAAATCCAGAACCTAACTACATGGTGCTCAGAAAACAATCTGCACCTAAACACCAACAAAACTAAGGAAATGGTGCTGGACTTCCAGAAACAGAGAGAGGAACCTGCCCCACTCTATATCAAGGGAGGCTGCATGGAGAGGGTTTCCTCCTTCAAATTCCTGGGAGTGCACCTCAGCCAGGACCTCACCTGGAAAAGTAACACATCCCAGGTGGTCAGGAAGGCCCAACAGAGACTCCATTTCCTAAGAGTCTTATGGAAAAACCAGGTGGCACAGCGGCTGATGACTTCCTTTGACCAGTCAACAATACAAAGTGTCATCACATACAGTATGGTACGCTGGCTTAACAATCACAGACAAGAAGGCACTATATAGGGTAATGAGCACAGCACAAAAAATCATGGACTGTCCCGTAACCCCACTGGAGGAAATCACTAGGTACCTCTGTCTCAACTGAGTGAGTAAAATCCTTAAGGATGACTCTCACCTGGGACACCACTTCTTCATGCTTTTACCATTGGGCAAAAGATATAGAAGCATAGCCAGCTGGACAAATAGGCTGAAGAATAGCTTCTATCCATGGGCCATCAGACTTCTAAATGCCACATAATACCACGACTAGACTTAATACAACAGACTCAAAGTGCCAGTGCAACGTGCAATATGTACATACCAGTTGAATAAATTGTGTGTGTGTGTGTGTGTGCGTACATGTGGAAATGTGTGCCTAGTCCCAGAATTTCTTGGGGTTAGGGATTTGTTTATAAGTCTGGAGATGTATTCTGTGTTTGAATGTATTCTATGTTTCTGTGCTTTGTGTGGTTGTTCCAATGGAGGCTCACTCAATTTCACTGCACATATGTTGTGCATTGACAATAAAGGTTTGAATCTTGAATTTCTTACCTTAGGACTGCTGCAGCCAGATCTTCCATGTCCTGACACATGTCATGCTGCCATCTCTTTTTCTCTGGCCGCTTATGACTGTTCATGGCAGGAGGCTGCATGGCCCATTGTGCTGGTGCTGCCACTCATGGCATGAGACCGTGTGGCTTGTCATAGCAGTGCCTCTTATCATGACAGCAGCAACAGCACAATGCACCATGCAGCCTCCTACCACAAGTGGCGATACCAGTGTGATGAGCCATGTGGCATCTGATCACGATCAGCAGAAGAAGTTGGGCAGTAGCACACAGGAGTTAGGTGTGGGAGGCCTGGCTGTGGTGGTCCTAAGGTAAGTGGGTAAGACATCCCCCAAAATAAGACCTGGTGTTTATTGTAAGGCCCAAAAGAAAATAATAAGACCGGTCTTATTTTTGAGGAAACATGGTAACACATTCCACTTTATTAATAGAGCTTGACTAAATTTAAACTAAAACTCTGTCAGAAGGGATCCAGAGGAGCAGTCCATCACAACAACCACTCAATGTTTCTTGACAAACTTGGGTTGAATAAATATATTTTATTTTATCTCCACTGATTATCTAGTGTGTTATATTCAAGACTTGGGTACAAACTGTGGGAAAAGAAGGTGTCAGATCCTTCCAATAATAGAAACACAGATTCATCTTTTGAAATTCATACTAAAAATGCCTTCTAGAACTCTTTGATCTTAAGTGTACTTCTAGAAGCTAATAATTTATATTACACTGAATAAATTCAAAAAGCCAACAATTGTGCTCTTAATTTTATATAATTAACAAATATCGACATTAAAAACTTGCTTCCATAGCTTTGTCATCAAGTGTAGAAATACTGACTTATCCATATAACTTTCCAACTCTGGAGTCAAGTTGACTACTAACGATTTGCTTAGGATGTGTCTTCATAGCAGAGACCCCCATCAATCATCATCACAATCACCATCATCTCTAAACAGAAGTATGTAAGAACCTCCAAAGTATGGTGCAAAAATATTCAAACAGGAGAAAGGAGGGGCTATTAAAATGCTTTTTGAAAGTAATATTTTGTTATTTATTGTTGTTTAGTCTGCTTTTCTAATAGTTGTTTCCTTTTTATAACCGTTATCTGTATGTTTACATATATTCCTTTTCTTGTTGTTTGCAAATTTTACTTAAATAATAGAAACAGATATTAAAAATACTGAAAACTTTAATAGCAATGGCACTCAGATGTATATTTATATAATTGTACTGAAATATTTTCATTCTATTTTATTCATATGTTTAATTATTTACAGACTCATGTATACTGCTTCACAGCCCTCTCTAAGATGTTTACAGAGTCAGCATATTGTCCCCAGCAATCAGGGTCCTCATTTTACTGACCTTGGAAGGATTGGAGACTGAGTCAACCTTGAGCTGATGAGAATCAAACTCCTGGCAGTTAGTAGAATTAGCCTGCAATACTGTATTCCCACCACTGCACAACCACAACTCCTTAATACATTACATCATTTTTGATAAGAAATATTTTTTTTCAGAAATGACTTCATTGAAATTCAATAAGAAATAATATTTGAGAAATTACTTCATTTAATTTATGTAGAATAAATGGTGAGATTGCTGAGATGAAGTAGAATTAATACTTCATTTAAATACATGTTTTTATAGCACTCAATAATTGTTCCATTTGGGAAAGAAGTTATTTCATTCGTTAACTTAATTTTGAGATTCAGTATTTTTAGATGTTTGTATTCTTTTGAAGTGTATTCCTATCACATGGGAATTAACTTCCGAATAAGAAAGATGATTTTCTGTACCTTTCTTACAACTAATTGATATATTGTTTAGCACTGGAAAGATAAATATATAGCTCCAACTACTCCAACTACTGGTCTGAAAATTCATCAGCATACGTAAATTATCTATGAATGATTATAATGAATTATAGCCTCCATTTATTGAAATATTTATTGTACAACTTTATATACATATGTTTGTGTGTGCATATAAGCCCTATATGTTTCGGATTTGTTTTTTTTTTTTTTTAGCTTTCTTCCCACTAACCCCTTTCTTTTATAATTACATGTATACATCCATTCCCATTTGTCCTTTGGCTGTGAATGGAACCTTTCTGGCAATCAGTTTTTTTTTTTTTTTCATTGCAAGTACAAATAATAACTCATGCAAGCTAATCCATGAGAATGCTATTCCTGCCATTTCCCACTACCTGTCTTCCAACCTATTTTTTTCTTAAATATGTGATGATCTTTTACCCTTTTTTTTGCTCCAACCTCCCCTTATCAAAACCAAGAAATCAATTCCACAAAAAGATTAGACAATTTATTCATTATTAATATTAGTTATAGTAATAGAATCCTGCAAGTCTGACAATGCTTTATTCCCACAATCCTCAGTAGCCATTCATGTGAATTCAGGCAGTGTCTGTCTAAGTATCTTGTGTATACCCTTTTCTTTTTTTGGACTTAAATCACATCTTTCCCATTGCTTGCTAAAGTACCAAACTACCTATTCTTGCAAGTCCTTTTTCCTTTCCTTCCCTATTCTCTACAATAGACTAACTGCATCAGTTTTATACATATAGGATTGTAAATGTATATATTATGACAATAAAAAATACAACAGAGTGAAGACAAACAACAAGCAGCATGGTTTTGAAAGTACAATAATTACAAATAGGTTGTAAGCACATAATAAAATTCATTCACATAACTAATAAAAGAGTGTTGAGCCCATTTCTTTCGGTGTTTTAAAACTGAAGATATATAATATAATTAATAATATAGAGTGGTATAGAGTGGAGTGGACTGGAGTGGAACAGAATGGAATGGAATAGAACGGAACGGAACATTTTTAAATAGCCATATGATAATAGAAATGTTGTTAGACAAAAAGTTACAAAATAGTTCATTCCCATGGTAAATCTGAGCAAAATAACTCTTTAACAAGCAACACATTTTGCACTACATCCTGTTAGGTAAATAAATTATTAGGTTACTAAAGTATTGGTTAACCAGTTATTTAGGATTATTAAGGTGAAATAAGAGGGCAATATAAGACTCACCATTGAAGTTAACACTGCGTATATATCTCAATAGCTTCTTGCCCCCTGCATGTTCCATCTCTGGGCAGATCCCAGAATAATCACTGCATAGATCCTTGTTCATCTGATGGAGGGCATGAGCCATGGCATAAACAGCATCGATCACAAACTGCACTCTACCCTCCTGTTCATAGTGGGAATCTTTTCCGATCCTTTCCTGTCCTACATATTTAAGGATACAAACACAGAGACAGGGGAGATTTTGATGAACATCAGATAAAAGCAGTAAGTCTATATCAAAAATAATGGATGAGAATGAGAAGAAATCATAGTTATCTGAAAAGGCATCTTAAAAAATATCTAAAACGAAATTGATAATGAGACTTAGAACATTTCAGGAAATGCTGAAAAAAATATTTTGAAGTCAAATAAGCAACAGTTTGGGAAAAAAAATATAGCAATAGCAATAGCACATAGACTTATATAACACTTTACAGTGCTTTCCAGCCCTCTCTAAGTTGTTTACAGCATATTGCCCCCAACAATCTGTGTCCTCATTTTACCCACCTCGGATGGAAGGCTGAGCCAACCTTGACCCTGGTGGGATTTGAACCGGCAGCCAGCAGAAGTACTGCAGTCTAACCATAAGGCACTCATATCCCCCCTCTCTCTCCCTCCCTCCCCCTCTCTCTCCCTCCCCCCCTCCTCCCTACAAATTACTATCATGATTGTGCTTTGAAATGTGTTTAAGCAATAGTATAGTTATCCATGTTTATTGCACTGATGAAGTGCTGAAGAAAAAGAATCAATAGTCATTAGGAGAAAAATAAAGAATTATAATTTACTAAAAGTTGTACATGCAAGTCTAAACAACCATTAGTAATTCCACCTTCATTTCCTAGTGTCCTCTGTCATCAAAGATTAAAGTATATCATCCCAACCTAGCTTTTTACCTATGCACCATGGAATGGGCAGGGTCTTAATTAGGCTTATTTTGGGGGATAGGGCTTATATTGGGTGCACCTGTAAAAATCAAGCTAGGATTTACTTTTTGGGATAGGTTGTATTTTCAGGGAAATGCAGTAGCTGTTATCGTGCTTCTTCAAAAAGAAGCCCGGATCTTATTTTATTTTGACCTCCGAAAAAATTGCTAGGCCTTCTTTTTGGAGGATTCACCTCATGGCAGTGACACTGACAGCCCCACTGAACAGGAGCCTGATGCTGGCTCACTTCTTCTGGGGCTGCTTGCTGCCACTTGCATACATTGCTCCTGCCTCCATTTTGCCTTCAGATGCTTTCTGAAAAGTCTCTCTGCAGCTCTGTTATCAGCTGTAGAGAGCTTTCTGGAAAGCATATGAAGGCAAAATGGAGGCAGGGGTGATTGGCACAAGTCTTTTTCAACTGTGGCCGCTTACTGCCACCCACATACATCATCTCGAAGCTCTATTATCGGCTGCAGTGAGACTTTCTGGAAAGCATCTGAAGGTGAAATGGAGGCCAGGGTGATGCATGCAAGTGGTGACAAGCACCCACAGAAGAAGCGGCCACAGAAGAAGGTGAGGCAGGTGTTGGAGTCTGCAAGGCCTGGTAAGTAGGGCAGCTCCACGCCCCAATCTCCACCCTAGATTATTTTTTACCTGTGTGCCTCACCCCCACTCCCTGCACCCCTGGGTGGGTAGGTCTTAATTAGGGCTAATTTTGCAGGTGGGGCTTAATTTTATCACATGCACTCAAAAACATGATAGGGCTTCTTTTCAAGGTGGGGCATCTTTTTGGAGTAACGGTCCCTTAGCTATTCTATTATACTATCTCAGCCTGAGATACAGGCTGCTTCTAAGTTCCTTTTCTCTTTTCCTAATTCTTTCTAGTCCCTTATCTTCCCCTAAGGCTAGATGTTAATGCTAGACTTATTCCAAAGACTCCCCCCCCACCATCCTCCATCTGATGAAGAATCACAATTTTAAAGCTGGTACATTTATTTATTCATTATTTATTTGTTACTTTTGCTTCCTGTCTCACCATGGTTTATAATAATAAAAAGGAAGAAGAATGAAAAGACATGTAAACAGAAGTAAAACAATAGAACAATAAAGTAAACAATGACAAAAGAACACAATGAGAATAAGCACATCAATTTGATATGCAAAACTATAGATGGGCTGAGAGCAGAAAGCAAAGGGAGGGAAGGTGGAGTCTGCCATCAATCTAACAGCCATCTCCAGTGTGGATTTGATCCCCATTCAGTCCCCAATATCTATTGGATTTCTTAATCTCTTCCCCAGGAATTCTTCTTTGCTATTTCATCAGTATTGCTTAAATTCTAATTATCCATTGAATGTCGTCCCCCACATTTATTTATTTGTTTGTTTGTTTGCTTCATTGCAATTTCCCACTGAAGTGCTTTCTTTGCCTTGTTTCTCAGGAACATCCTGAGAAGCAAAGCTGTGCTGGCACAGTGGTTAGAATGCAGCATTGCAGGCTATTTCTGCTGACTGCTAGTTGCAAGCAGTTCAACAGTTCGATTCTCACAGTTGACTCAGACTTCCATCTTTCTGAGGTTGGTAAAATGAAGAGCCAGATTGTGGGAGCTAATATGCTGACTCTGTGAACCTCCACTTAGAGAGGCTGTAAAGCACTGTGAAGCGGTATATAAGTTTAAGTGCTATTGCTGTTGCTATCCAGCTCCTTTCTCAGAGGGGAGTGTGGTTGCCATTTTTGAAGTTTGTATATCCCAGAAGCCAAAAACTTTAAAGTATTTTAAACTGAAAGATCTCATCTGCATACTTGTTTTTTGGGATAGTGGAAATACAAGAAATATCACCCAGTGTCCTGTTTTCCATCTCTGTTCTGCTGCCATTAGATAACATTAAAAAGTTTCATGCTGGAATAACCAACAGGCATTCTGTTGAGGATCTTTAGACAATTACTGCCAGTGGCTCTAGAAAATTCTGTATGTAGATATAAAGTCTTGCCTGTTCATGTTTCTCTCTGACCCTGCTTTGGTCTGCTTTTTCTCCCATTTTACCAATTAATTGTTTGTCTGCTTTTTTTAAAAAAAAACTTTGCTGATATTTAATAAATAAACATCAAGCTATAATTTTGCTAGGTGAGTTGCATTTGTGCTTCTTCCAATCTGGATAAAAAGATTGATTGGGGCTGTGTTGGGTGCCCACTTAAGTGGAAATTACCCACAATAATTTTTCAACAGTCTCAGCTGGAGTCTCCACATAAAATTGTCATCAGTGTATGAAATTTTAACTTCCTGAATTAAATGAAGGTGCGTGGAAGATAGTCTACTGATAGTTCTTCTGAATCTCATTAGTCTTCTGCGACAAAAGTTAACAATATCAAGAAAAGCTTCTTTCAACATGTAAAAAACAAGAAAAATTCAAGACAAGGATTGGTCCATCAATGAGAGAAGATGGCAAGAAGGTTACGAGCAGCAGGGAGAAAGCAGGACTGCTTAGTTCAATTTTTTTGCAACTATCTTGACATAAACAGTCCAACCTATCGAAAACAGTACCATAAAAGATAGATTAGGAATACAAGTTAAAACAAACAAGAAAATGGTAAGAAAACATCTATCCATTCTAGACAAGTTCAAATAATCAGGATCAAATGGATTACACCTCAAGGTTCTGAAGGAATTACAGTAGGACTAAGGATGATATGATAGCAGAGTTCCAATATCTAAGGGGCTGCCACAAAGAAGAGGGGGTCAACCTATTCTCCAAAGCACCTGAAAGTAGAATAAAAAGCAATGGATGGAAAGTGACCAAGGAGAGAACCAGCCTAGCATTAAAGAGAAATTTCCTGACAGTTAAAGCAATCAATGGATTGACTTACCTCCAGAAATTGTGGGTGCTACAACACTGTAGGTTTTTAACAAGAGAATAGACAACTGTTTGTCTGAAATGGTATAGGGTTCTGCCTGAACAGGAGATTGGACTAGAAGACCTCCAAGGTCCCAATTCTGTTATTCTGCTATTCTTCTACTAACTAAAATGTTTTAAACCACAAGTATGTAACTGGTGGATGCAAGATTGAATGTGTTTCCGGACACAATTTAATTTTCCCTTCCACCTCTCATGTCCTTTGATTACTGTTACTGAAGTAGCATGGTTTCTTGTTCTTTTGAGGCATGAAATACGAGGGCTATCCACAAAATAGATTATGTTTTCATCTGTAGTAAGAAGGGGGGGGAGCTAGAGCGGCCATCTTTGGTCTGTGTGTCTGCCACTCAGTCTGCATCTAGTCGTGCTAGTGGGAGGTTCGTATCATTGCCTGTTATTTCACAGCAA
>JAEANM010010733.1:0-15643 GCA_017656035.1 Myanophis thanlyinensis
CTGTTTTTATCTGCTGTGAACCGCCCCGAGTCCTTGTGGAGATGGGGCGGTATATAAATGTGATAAAATAAATAAAATAAAAAATAAATGTTGCTAAATAAAATAAATAAATAAATAAAAATCTACAGGGATAATTTTGAGGGAGTGGCCAACATGTAGTGGGGAGGAAGGAGAGAGAGAGAATTAAGCAAACGAGATCTTATTCTGGAGATTATGATTCCTATACCAATAAACTAGTGTGATATATAAGTGAACATTTTATTTACAAAACCAATATGTACCTTATGTACAGAATTGTATAAGAAATTAAATTTAATTTTCCTGGCTCTTTTTGTCTCATTTTCTGCTTTTAATTTATTGTAGCTTCTTGCCCCAGTCTTCCTCTTAATTACTAACTGTGGAATGATAGTGCCAAACCAAGTCTTTAATTCAAAAAGTTCCAGTATCTAAATCTTCATACACAACATAACACAACCCAATTCCTGAATTTTCCACGCTGTTCTGGGTTTTTCCTCTTGGTCTCCTCATCTCAGCTGCAACATCTGGATTTGTGTGCACCGCCCCGAGTCCCTTGGGAGAGGGGGTGGTATATAAATTTTGAAATTATTTTTTTTTTAAATTAAACTTGACAAGCTGGGTTGTTCCTCTACTTGACATTAGCCAGATAAAGCCGCCTTTAATGACTCCTCTAGAAATATTAAATGCCCTTTGCTTTGCTTTATTCTTCTTATATTCTACATGTAAGTCATGTATCTTCCTGCATACAGATGCATTCTAGCATCTGCCTTCCTATTCCAAAAATTCATGATGTTGGAACAGATCCAGTTACTTTTCTTCAGCCAGGCACTTCATCCACCCAATTTTTTTAGTAGCAAGGAGGAGGTGATCCAAAAGTGATCCACCTTTTCTCTATCTCTTTTTCTCTCAGTTTCTTTTTCTTCCTACATAGTAAGGTCCCTTAGGAAAAGTAGGGATCTTTTTTTTTTTCAGATTATTATAAGATTGCAAAGGATATTGCAGAGGACATTTGAAATTAAGCCAAACCATATAGATAGATCTGCAGATTGGCTATTCCTAAAACTGCAGTTTTAGTCAACTCAGGTAAAATAGAATATGATTAATTCACTTTCAAAATGGATATCTTGCTTAGAATTATTTCCCTCTCTGATCCCAGCTTTCACATTGCTTCCAGTAATGGCTGGCTTTGGAACTTAAACATTAATCATGACCTATCAGCTGCACTTAGCATCTTCTCTTTAACATCCATAATTGGCAGACAATGCAAGGTGCTGCAGAGCAAAGTATTGAGGGAGTAAAGGAAAGAAATGAATAAAATGCCTCAGAGGTTAGTGAGAAATTAACAGATGTCCCAGATGTTTACCATTGTCAATTAAGTCTAATTATTCTACAAATGAACATGACTTGCTCATATCAGTTAAAGCTAAAAGAGAGCAATTCAATAGTTACACTCGTGTAGTCTATCAGAATCAATCTTCCTCATTATGCAATCTCCTTTGACAGCTTTACTAGCACAGATAAAACAATTGACATAATAACTCCATCAAAACCATTTTAATCTATTGTGTCTGGCATTATTGAACAAACTTCACAACTTATATCTGTTGTTTTTTTTTTTTTACTTTTAAAAATACCATAGTGAAATTATTTTCAAAAATACAATAGTGATTTTGAAAGTAAAAGGCTATGCCAATAGGCGTTCCCCAAAACATTTTTTAAAGTTATAGAGTTTCATAGTACAATAACTTGCATATTATGAAATGTAGTTAATGCTACAAATCTAATCTAATGTGATATTATTTTCAAATTGCCAATAGCAGAAATTCTCCTGGCAAATAATTTTCTATTCAGTATTAGTTAGATATCTCCTTGCACTTTTCATTTTTTCAGGTAGACTGAATTTTTAGGGGCCAGAATGACTTTAAAAGCTTGATTCCTAGCCTTTTAGGCTATTTTTTCCTATTTTGAAGAGAGAAAATTGGCTTAAGGAATCCATTTTACTCCTTAAATTCTCCCAAGCTCACAAAAATCCTCCAGAGAAACTTTCTAGTATGTAAATCATAATCAAAGTAATTTGAACTATTTCCTGTTGGTTGCTGGTAAAACATTTATTAGTTACAAATTTTCTCAAACTCAGAGCAGCATAATGATCAAGATTTTATCTGGACCTTGGATAGAGGAACAAATTGCATTTCTCCAAGTCTGAGCCTGTTCAGAATATGGATAGGTGGATATTGCCCTAGTATGAACCTTGGCCCAACTGAGTTTTTTAAAAAAGTTTTGCTTCACTTTAAGCTTAGCTAATAGTCTTTTGTTGTGAGATAGATCTAATCTAGAATCAGATCTGCCTTTGAAACAGACTGTGGTTGCTTGATTATCACTATCTTGCCTCAAGGCATAGAAATCTGACAGCTCAATCTTGTTTGGTGTAACATATACATAGCTTAAAACATTGTTAGAGTTTCTTCATTAGTATGTAAAAAGATATATAAACCTATGCTCTCTACCTCTTAAATATAGAGGTTATATTTATACATCAAGGAGACCAATTGTAAGCCTGCACACTGTTTGGGATCTCTAGAGAGACAGGATAGGTAAGATAATCCTCAGCAATAACAAAATCTTATAAGTAGATCCGGGATCTCCTATTAGAATTATAGCAGCTTTAGGGTGACTTGAGTTAATCTTTAACACTGTAGATTCACCCAAATATTAGAAGAGAAATGGGAAGTCATGTGTGGTGGTAAATATATGTTCAGTAAGACTATTTCAGAAAATTTATAAGATTTTACAATTGCATATTGGAAAGAAAGTAATCTTTGACGACTAATTCCTGTAATGACCAGCCCAGCTCTGCCCTGGCAAGTATAATCAGCCCTCCTGATACCTGCCCTTTAGTCCTATATTTTCTGGAAGGGATAGTTGAGGATTTAAAGTCTGGTAAATGCATATTTTCCTCATCTGTAGTCAACCAGGCTTCTTAGAGTCCTATGAGGTCAACTTAGAGAGGAACTCCATCAAATCTCTATCTGTTACTCTGCTCTTCCAGTCAGCTATATTCCAAGCCAGCAATTGGATAAAAGCTTGTGCTTAATATTGGGGGGGAGGATTGATTGGGAGGCTATAGGAATTTTGGGTTTAAACTTTTTTTGCATTCAATGGTTGTAATATTATACAAAATTCCTTCAGTGTCAAAAAGCCAAACTGGTTTGAAATTTGTCTACCTTCATCATTGCCTTGCTATTGTACATGTTATGGTTTTGGATTGAGCAGCAATTTGGGTAGAATAATTTTACATGTTGACAGCTCAGAAGAATAGTATCAGAGTGAAAGGTTACTTCTAGACGAGGATGATTTTTTTTGCCTCAGATTCTGTCCTTAACTCATTTTGAACAACTTTGTGACCTGTAGCCCTGCTGGTGATTTGGGGGTTGTATCTATTTTTAGAAGCATTGAGCTAAGGGTGACCTCTTTATAACTCAATCCTATTCCATAACTATTTCTGTTAGTAACTCACCAAGATTTGGGCTGTGTTTTGCTACTCTTGCCTGGCAACTTTATTTTGTTTCTTTTACTTACATTTTCTATATGGTATGATTTTTTTTAATCAGGGAGTAGTATGATTAACATGGAAAATGTTCCCAGAGACTTTTGTTTTATCTTCCTAAAACATAACAGAACCCTACAAAAACTGAAATAGAAATTGTTTGTTTTGTTGTGCCAATCTCGTCTCCCCCCACATACACACTTCAATTTAAGAATGGTTCTGAATGCCTGTCTTGACTATATTAATCATTTATCTTTTTCAACCAATAGAGAAAAATTGAGATTTGATTGTTCCTTAAGAATGATGCAACTTGACTGTTTACCTATTATGTAGCATGGAATGTTAGCATCCATGTGCAATTTGGAACACCTAGTTTTTGACCAACAGTTTAGCCTGGTAAAAGATCAATAAACACAAAAGGCTCAAAGCTCTACATTGGAGGTCATAACAGAATTCTCATGCCATTTAATGCATGATATGAACGCAAAACTTTTCTATGATTTAAAGATTGCTACTGTTAGAGAGAACTTATTTGACTTGTAAAGCTATCCTAGCTTTAAACAAAACCAGTTTTATTGAGGTGGGAAAGGAAGAAAATCATGCGAACATTGGAAAGAAAATGAAATACATTGGGATTTTTTTCTTACTTTTTAGATTTCCCTTTTCCTTTTGTGTGATAAAAATGAAAACTAGAATAAATGAACAGGAAAAGCCCCAATGGTTAGTTTCGTAGTTGAGAAATCATTCTTAAACTAATTAAACCCAATCATCATTGTGAACTGTGTATTCACTGCATAAGGCCCCAGAAAATGAAAAATTTGTTTAATTAAAACTTACTTGCAATCCTAAAAAAAGTAATAGTAAGTTAATGGATTCTCTGAAGTTATAAAAGGCATTAAAGTGCATCACAATGTAACAAGTATGGCTACAATTTAATGCCAAATCTTGACTGATCAGAGCATTAAAAGCATATATGTGTGTATATGCAAGATAAGAGAATAGTTTCACTTCATGAAACACTTTATTTCTATATTTAATAAGACTTTGCTTACATCTCTAAATATATATTTTAATTAGGTTATGATTGCCTTATTTGGGGGCAGGGAGAATATTCCAAAATATTACTGAACCAAATACAATGCATTTATGCCAGGTTATCACCAACTATTTTACAAGCACTTTGAATCCAGATTTATCTGATGAAAACTTATATATATAGCAAATCAATTACTAAATCTAGTAATTTAATTTTTCTCTGTTCCTTTTTTAAATTTGGAAGTAGGAGTAAGATGATTATAGAGCACTTACTTGAAATTACATGGATGGTAGCATTGACATGTTCATAATATTGTGGCCTATCTGAATTAAGGACTTGAGTCATTATCAGTTATCCTCCACTCAATTCTGTCCTTTTCAATTTAGAATCTTTCAGAACACCAATACAGGGACAACTGTCAGGATGGACTTGCAATTGGAAAAATGGCTTTTCTTCTCTATCACTTGAAATGCTTTGGGATGAATTTTCATGTTTCCATTGCTAAGTTCAGAGAGCTGGATACAAATTATGCTTGATGGCTGTTGCAGGAACTGTTTTCCTTGTGTCTATTTCAATTATTATTACTGTTGTTATGAGAGTCACTTGATACTCATTTACAATATGTTTTTGAATATATTTGTTCCTAAACATTTCCCTAGCTTTTTTTCCTCTCCAAAATTAAAAAATGCCATGTACCTAAAGAAATGTGGATTTGCTTCTTGTTTGTTGGTTTGTTTCTTTTATGTTGTTGGTCAGATTGTTATTTTTTTCCATTTCATTAAAGATAAGAGAATTGTTTCCTTAGAAAAGACAAGACTTTTCTCTTCACATTATCATGTGCACACAACAATCAATGAATAGCAAATAATAACATAGTATCAGCTCTCAATAACTTAAACTGAAGTTAGATGTGTTTTTAAGAACTGTAAATATGCATCCATATAAGTAGTTGATTGCTTCTGCAGCATGGATAAAATGATTTATATGGGATAAGCTAAAACTGCCACTTTGTCATTTTAAATCTCTATTAAGCTATTGTTTCTTAATCTCAGCCATTTTCAGATGTGTAAATATCACCTGGCAACACTATTGAGATTTTGGAATTTAAAATGAAGTGATAAGGTTAGGAAACTCTGCAGTAGTCCCTACATAAGTGCTCTCATTTCCAAATGGCAAGGAGAGTTACTTTCCACTTTGATGCTGGACTTTAAAAAATAATGATTTCCTGCTGTAACTGAGCCTTCCTTTAAGGCCTAAAATAATAACACAGGCTGTCCTTGATTTGTTGATTAAAGGAGAGTACAGCCTTGTCATCTTTCTCAGCAGACCATCAACTTTAACGAATACAACCTTGAGAACAACTTCAGAGAAGCAATGCTATCAATTGCTTGCACAGAATGATGAACACATCTTGATCTTTCCTATATCCGAACTGCTTGGATATCAGAACTAATGTTTATTGCTGTTCGGAACAGCAACATTATTTCAAGTTATATCCCAACCAATGGTGGGATGCAACTGGTTCAGTGAGCGCGCTAGCGCTCCATCCATGTTGCCATGCGGCTTCAAAACTGGAGCAATTCAGCTTACCAGACTTAGGAAGGCTGCAGAGGTGCGGAAAAGGGGCGTTGGTCCTACCTAATATATAAGGGCCAGTGCCGCCCCTTCTTTCCCAATTCTACGAAGTTCTGCTAAAATGTGTGCCCTTGTTCCTCTCTAAATCCATAACCATCTCTCAGTTCGACCGGGATTCCGCCCTTGAGTCTAGGGTGGGAATGGATCATCTCTTCCAATGAAGAGAAGGAGCGTATCAGGTAGGACCAATGTCCCTTCTCCTTCCGGTTGGGAGAGATGCTCCATTTTACGTATGGGACATACCAAAGCCCCCTTTCCCTTAGGGTGGGCTCAGACGAGGGGTCCCTAGGTCGACTGTACTGCATGTAGGACCTGTCTGCCGAATGCTGCCTCGGCTGATGCATAGGAGTCCAAGCGGTAATGCCAAATGAACGGTGTTGGAAATGTCCATGTTGCTGCTCTGCAAACCTCCTCAATCGAGGCTTGAGCCAACCAAGCCATCAAGGCTGCTGCGCTTCTCGTGGATGCGCCATGATTCTGGCTGGAACCGGAAGGCCCTGTGTCTGATATGCAGTAACAATGGCTGCTCTTAACCATCTGCCTACCATAGTGTAGGTTACATTTCATCTTCGATTGCTAGGTTGGAATGTGATGAGCAACACCTCCGTCTTCCTGAAATCTGCGGTTCTCTTAATATAGATGTGTAGGTCTCGCCTAATATCCAGTGTGTGCCAACCCCCTTCCCCTAAGTCTGAGGTACTGGGGTCAAAGGTTGGGAAGATAATTTCCTCTGCCCTATGGAACCATGAGTTAACCTTGGGAATGAATGCTGGGTCCAATCTCAGCACTACCCAATCCTTATGAAACACGTAGAAACCCTTCCTGACTGACAATGCAGCCAGCTCCGAGATTCTACTGGATGAAGTTATCACCAGCAAGAAGATTGTCTTCCATATCCGAAGGTCTGTCAGCCTGATTCCAGGAGTTTGAAGGGATCCCTGGAAAATGCTCTTAGTACCTTAGGCAGGTCCCATGTGAGGTCCTGCCTCTTCTTGTGTATTGTACCTGGTATCAGCGCCCTGGGGGGAAAGGCGTACAGAAGGCCTTTTGGCCATCGGCAGCAAGGTGCATCCACCACTTCCGCTCCCTGTGATGGGAAGCTGGTGATGAACCTGCCTAGCTGTGTGTTTAGTGGCAATGCGAACAGATCAACATATGGCTGTCCAAAATGACTCACTATCTGATGGAAGAGGCTGGTGTGTAGCCTCCACTCCTCACGGCCTATTGTGGCCCTGCTCAACCAGTCTGCCCAGATGTTGGGGATGCCCGAAAGGTGCTGGGCCCGCAATGTCTGAACGTCCTGTTCCACCCAGAAGAAAAGCTCCCGAGCCTCTTCCATGAGGGTTCTCAACTTTGTGTCCCCCTGTCTGTTGATGTGTGCCTTGTCTCACAACATTGTCTGTGAGTGTGCGAACATGTTGGTCCCATACCCTGTCCTGGAACACCCTGAGCGCTAATTGCACGGCCCTCAGCTCCAGCCCATTTATGCTGTGCTTGAGGCCCTCTATGTTCCATTTCCCCTGACACACTTGGCTCTGTAAGTGGGCTCCCCATCCAAATGGCTGGCATCTGCAGAGATGGTGACCTGTGCCACCATGAATGGGGATCCTTCGAGGGTCCTGGTCAACATCCACCACCTGAGAGATCGCAAGACCTCTTGGCGAACCCTGCCTATAAATGTCTATCATGGCCCCTAGATGTTGGTGATGAGCCATGAGAGGTGGCTCTTCTTCCAGTTTATCAAGGAGCCATGGTCCTCCAAGGTTCGGATCATGGACTGTAGGTTGTGCACTGCTGTAGCCCTCAATAACAGGATTTGGATGTCGTCGAGGTAGCACTGAATCCTGACTGATAGTATGTGCAGATGAGCCATCAGTGCCACTAGCAGCTTGATGAACACCTGCAGTGCTGAAAATAGGCCAAAGGGCGGCACCCTGTATTGTTCGTGCCTCCCATGGTAACAGAACCTGAGGAATGTCTGGTGGTCTGGGTGTATCAGACATGTAGGTAGGCTTCTGTGAGGTTGATGGAGGACAGCATGTAAAATTTTGCAATAAGTGCATCTTGAACCGGCGATATACTAGGTACTTGTTGAGTCCCTTTGAGGTTCAGGATCGCTCTCCACCCACCTGACACCTTCAGAATGACAAGCAGGATAGAGTAGACTCCCTGGCCCCTTTGATCTGCCGGGATGGGCTGACTTGCCCTGATCTCCCATAGATGCTTGATGGCCTCTGTCAGGAGACCTCGACCTGCCCAGTCTTTTGGTGTATGGCAGGATCAGAATCTGGAGGAGATGAGAGAAATTGGAGGAGAATTGTCCACCTCGTTATCCTTTGTCTGGTTGTCTGTTGTGACAACTCGACGAGGGCTGTTGCCCGGCTGAGGACCTGTCATGGCATTCTCAAAAGGACTGCTTGTGGTTGTAGGGGAACTTCTTCCGATTCCCTCATTTCGCACTGGTCACCATTCTCTTTTTTCCATCCTTTGTTGTCACAAGGACCGGCTCAGGGCTTCTCCAAATAGCTTCCCCGCCACGAAGAGAGCTGAAGCCAATTTCCACTTTTTCTCAACCTCTGCCAGCCAATTGCGAAGCCAAAGCAGGCGTCTACCATGATTGGTGTGCCCATCTCCCTTGTGTAAAATTGTGGTCATGTGTAGCGTCACCTCCGCTGCTAATTCTGTGGCCACGACTATTTTGTTAATGACCTGGTGAGCCCGGAGGTTGTCTGCGGGAATCCTCGCCTGGAGTTTTCTGAGCCCTAATAGGGGATTCCTGGTGCTCCTGTGCTCACTTGGGCAGCGCAGAGTGCTTGGCATCAGGAATCCCCTCTTTGGGGATACCTGCCTCTCCTGTGGGAATCCCCACTGGGGGGGATTCCTGGCACATCCACTCCTCGCCCAACGGTGTGAAGCGCTCGGCGGCAGGGGATCCCCCCGGGGGATCCCTGTAGCACTGGCTGCAGCGATGATGCTGCGGCAGGAATCCCCCCATGGAGGAATCCCCAGCGCTCCTGCTGCTCACCCAGCAGTGCAGAGCGTTCGGCGCAGAAATGCCCTGCTCAGGGGATCCCTGCTGTGCCAGCCACAGCGACAATGCTGCGGCGAAAATTCCCCCATAGTGGGGATTCTGGCACTCCTGCCCCTCGCCCAGTGGCACAGACCACTCAGCGCAGGAATCCCCTTGGGGGATCACCACAGCACCGTCCGCAGCAACGATGCTGCAGCAGAAATGCCCCCATTGTGATTCTGGCACTTCCGCTGCCCATATGGGCAGCACAGAGCGCTTGGTGGCAGGCATCCCCCGCCCAGGGGACCCCTGCTGAGCCAGCCACAGCAATTACACTGTGGTGGGAATCCTCCCTTATTGGGGGATCCCCGGCACATCCGGTCATTCGTAGTGGTGGCACGGAGCGCCTGGCCACAGGAATCCCCTGGCGCGTGGATCCCTTTGAAGCCGGCCGCAGTGATCATGCTGTAGTGGGAATCCCCAGCTAAGGGAATCCCCGGTGCTGTCAGCACCCCAAATGGGATGGGGGATTTTCATCCCTTGATCCTTTTGTGGAAACAGGCTCTGGCCTCCAGAGCTTTGGGCAGTGTGTGAGTTTCTGTGTGTTTGGTGGTTGCTCTCCTGCTCCTCCTTTGCTGGCCATGCAGCAGGTCCGATTTAGCACCGGACACTGCTAAGGGGAGAGATGCTCTCTAAGAGATTCCCCATGCTCTCTCCAGCCCAATGGCCTGCAGTACTGCACGTGCAACAGCTGCTGCCAGAGCACATTGCTGTGTCCTGATCCTGGCTCCCTATTTCTCTCCCCTCCTGAGCGCTGATCGTGTTCGGATATCACAGGCTTGGGAATCGAGAAGCCCCAGTTAAAGTGGGTGAGCCCTCCTGAAGATCACTTACTTTTCTTCTCTTGCATGTGGTCCATTGTTCTAAGAGAGGATCTATTACCACTCCAGTCTTGTACTGTGACTGAGTAGAATTGGGAAAGAAGGGGTGGCACTGGCCCTTATATATTTGCCACTCAGTCATAGATCTACTAATGTACAGAGTAACCCATACGTAAAATGGAGCATCTCTCCCAACTGGAAGGAGAACAGCTGTGCTGTGCAATTCAGGTGAGCAAGAAAGAAAAAGAAGGGGATATAGGACAGGACAGAGAGGTGGTGGGTGGGTGGGGCCAACTGATTGTCACCACAACTGGTTTGATAGAACCGGTGTGATCAGGCAGCATCCCACTACTGATCCCAACTCTGTGTTTAAGAAAGTACTAAATATTTTAATCTAAATTAAACTTTTAGCCTCACATATGCAAAATTGAAGCTAATGAATTATGAGATCCTGAAGTTCCAATAGTTTCAGGGATCATCACTGTTTCAGGATACCATTCATAAACTATAAATGCTTTTCCCATTCTTTCCCTACTTTTCATATGGCAGGGGGACTAGAATTTCAAAGGTCATGCTAATATTCTGAAATTGAATTTAACACATCTGTAGAACAAGAAAGATTGGCATAAAAGCAATTAATATAAATAAGTATAAATAGATAAATTTCCATTTTATTAATAGTATCACTTTATACAGCTGGAAAATAGAATATAAAATTAACAACATGCATAAATAAACCATCAAATAAAACCAATGGTTTTAATAAAAGAATTGCTCTGTCTTCAAGATATTAGTCAATATTTTAAAAGATTATATTTTTGTATCACCTTTAAGGCTATATATTCCTTTATATATTAATTTGGGCATCTTTTCCTATTTTATACTTTATCTAAAATACTGCTAACACCAAATTTATACTCAAAGATTAAATTATTACTGTTATAACATTACAGTGTTCAAACTGGATGAAAGGCAGATTGCGAATCACTTGTTAATTTGATTTTATGTACTGAATTCATGTAACATTATGGATTTTTTTTCCCAATTGTATATGCCAGTCATAAGTTTGTGTGTCATGGAAGAAGTTATCTTCATATTTATCTAAAAATGTAATTAAAACTATTCTAAAATAGAAGCTGAACTCAATTTTAGATTTAGAACAAAAAATTAAATTAATTGTATAAGTAACTAAACTTATAGCCAACTTAAACTAAACTTACTTTAAGTAAAATTAAATGTTATTTTAAGTAAACTTTTCCCTTCAGGAGATCGGTATAAGGCATGCCAAAACAACTAGACACAGGGATATTTTTTTTTCCTTGTATAGATGTAGCATTCTTCTTTTTCTTCTAATCTTCCCTTCTACCTCGTCTTATTGGGATAATGATGATGATGTTGCTTTGCTTGTACAACAGTGGTGAAGTGAAGACTGGTCACACCAGTTCTGCTGTATCAGTAACAGCGATGAAGCTTGGCCCCACCCACCCACCCCTGATGACATTTGGGTCCTCCCACCCACGCCTTCTCTTTCCTTCCCTATATTCTCTTTTTGTTTTTATTCACCTGAATTCCCAATCACCCAGGCTGCCTCCAGAACAGAAAAGCAAGGAGATTAGAAGCTGCATGGCGACATAGTTGGTGCACACACACCAAACCTGTAGCAAAACTGGTTGGTTTGCAGCACTGATGTACACTAAGAGTTTCTGCATAAGAGACAAATTCCTTGTGTGTCTAATCACAATTGGTCAAATAAAGCATTCTATTCTAAGTATTGGTAATTAAATATAATGGAAGCAAATGAAACCCACAAAAATTGAAGTATATCAAACAGAAATATTTTGAAAAAGGCCACAAGTCAGACACATTGCTGACTTACTAATTGCAAAAGGAACAAGATAAAAAATATTACTTCTGTTTGGGATGGACTTACACATGTTTCAACAACTAAGGACATGATGGATTAATTTATTTTTCTTTCATCCCTCCCACTGGTTTTCCTCTTTCTTTCTGTCTTCATGGGTTTTTTTCCTCTATATATTTAAAGTTGGCTTTATTAATCTTAGCCCATGCTGGTTTTGCAAAATTGCACATAATTTGGTTATAAAAATGATTTAACCTTACTTCATTGTAAGATACCTGGTTCGTCTAAAGCAGATACAAACCAAAGTACTGTGTGTCAGTATGACCATAAACCCATAAGCTAATATCAAATAAAGATCACAGTGAACTTTAAAATAGTAGGGCAAATTTAAAAAGCAGCATAACACTTAGAAATCCTGACTATTAAGCAATTTTACTTACTGTCAAATTAAGAGGAAAGGAGTATAAAATAATTTCTCCACAACAGAAACACAGAGAAAGGTAGTCTTTTACAATCTTGGGAAGCACTTTCTTTTGCAAAAAGTTTGATTCTATTTTAATCTTAAAATTCTATTTTAATCTTCAAATCTTCAGTTTGAAAGTAAAAAAGGCAAACAATCTAACATTATTTAACTCAGTGATGATCCCATTGAGCTACACTGGTTAAATTTATGACAGCTGCAGTAGCATTCTGCAGTATTTGAAGCTTGTAAGTCATCTTCAGGGATAACCCCATGTTTGCAATTGATCACAGTGTTATCAGAGCATAACAAGAACAGCTATAATAAAGAACGAGCCGCTTTGTACATGCTACCAATGCCATCTGAAATGATGGGTACAATAGCACTTCTGAGAAGTACCATTTAAATATCCGATATTCCTACCATTGACTACTTCTGGAAATATGTTTAATAATTCCATAACCTCACTTGATACAGAAATCAGAGCTGAATATCACCTCATTAATACATCCTCCTTCAAATATTGTCTGAATTGTCGTGTGTGACCCTTCAGAGTAATCTCATGAATTTAGGCGAACTTATCTCCCAAATATAACTTTCTGAAAATGACCCTGAGTTGATCACCACATCACTATTTCTCCTTTTCTCCCACAAAAGAACCATTCCTGTGATATTCTGCAGTCATGTCAAACCCTTTATGATAGTTCACTATCTGTAAAGCATAATTCTTTATTGCAATGAGCAAAGAGGTTAAACTTCAGAATTTCTCAAACTATATATAGCATGGGCCTCACTGAGTATATAAAGGAAGGACCTTCCTATTGCCTTTTATTTTTCTTTTAAATGGAATTGTGATTTAATGACCAGAACACTAATTGCATATTTGATATTTTTTTTAATACTCCATCTGTTCATGTTCTGAAATATTTTGGAAACAATCCATTTTCATTCTCAGGGTCAAAGAATCCCCACACAACTCAGTCATGTCTAAAGTCACTGAAGGACCAAGGAAACTAGTATAGATCATCTAATATCTTTACATTAACTTGTGTTAAAATAAATCAAAATAATTCCACTCATTTCACTTCAAATCTAGAAGTTAAATTGACAATCTCTTCTTACATATTTTTCCTTAAAAAGTGACTGGGTAAAAATTACTTCAAGATAGAAGATTTTAGAACTGGTGTGAGAAGAAGAGCTAAAATGGTTACCCAATCTTCATAAATAGAAAACACGAAAAATATATTTAAAACAGCCCCACTTTCACCTTATTGTGATTAAAAAGGGAACAGTGAAGATTTTAGACAGGCTTTTAATATTGGTTAATATATCCTACAAGGGTTATTATGATTGGTTGCAATCATCATGCATTTAGAAGGGAATTGGCATTTTGGTTCAGTTATCTAGTGGTTTCCAAGCAGCTGTGATTGGCAGGTGTTGTTTGATTGTATAGATATCTGACAGGATGTAAGATGGTATAGATACCTTACAGGATGTAAGCTGTTCCAAGTGAAGCTGATTGTGCGACTGATTGTAATCCCCATATCCTGAAGTCTGACTGGAAAATGTCTAGATAATCCATTTCATGTCCATCTGAATTTTGTGGTCAACCATCTTCTCCAGAACCTCACCTTGCAAAATTGTCCAGTATTGTGGTATCCAGCAAAGGCTTCTTGAAGAGGGGTACACTGATGCCTTTTTAAGAGGTGGAGAAATAATACTCTACCTCAAGAATAAATTCACCAGTATCAGAACCCACCCATATGTTATGTAACTTGTAGCATTAATCAGCCAGGAAAGGCATGGCTCTAATGAGCAGGTGTTTCACAGTCAGAAGAACCATGTCCACTTGCTCAGATCTAATGAGACAAACCATGTCCACATACCATGGTAAGACTATAGCCCATCATCTTCCCTTACAAAACTTAGTGTCTAACTAGAATGAATTTGAATGATTTTATCTGACAGGTGCTCTACAAAATCCTTGGTATAAACCTGAAGAAGGACCTCAGGGCCCATTTTATCCAAAAGGATTTGGGTCACCCTGAATAGGTTTGAAGGTCAGCTATCTGCAGACTCAATAAGAGTGACGACATATTCCTATGAATAAATATTGAAGCTTCATCACCTTTACCACCATGAGGTAGGTCTTAATTATGACTCTAGCATGTTTGGTCAAGTTCATCCAACAGTAAAGTAATATGAATCCCTGTGGTGTCTGTTTCTTGCTATATATTGCTAAAATGGACTTCCAAAGGGGATTCTTAAGAAAGGGAACTTC
This sequence comes from Myanophis thanlyinensis, assembly GCA_017656035.1. Classification (NCBI taxonomy): domain Eukaryota; kingdom Metazoa; phylum Chordata; class Lepidosauria; order Squamata; family Homalopsidae; genus Myanophis; species Myanophis thanlyinensis. Next base: position 14,730 of record JAEANM010010733.1, read on the forward strand.
AAGTGCTTGACACAGGAAGCCAACATTGTTCAATTTTTTTACTTTTTTACTATGGTTGAATGAAAAGAAGGGAGGATATTTTAAAGGCAGAATACCTACAATGTTAGGCCATGCAACCAAAATGAATTCCATAAATTCAGGTGATATTCACATTATTTCTATTACTACTGATTAATAATGACCTTATTCTGTCTCACAAATTGTCACAACAGATTTCCAAGTATTCCTCAAATTTCCACCAAGAAAATTACATTTAAAATTATCTTTATACTTGTTATCTTAGACACCGTGGTTTGCATCTAGACTGGGAGATGCTTACATCTAGCTTGGAAAGCATAGAAACCACTTTCAGCTTAGCAATCAAGTCTGGCATTTGAGATATTTGTGACGCTTCTGGCATTTTGATTATCATTTGCAAAATTAAATTTCAATTTATCAGTGCTAAAAGGATAACCATGTAAATGGTTTCAGACTACTATTAATTTTAACCTTGATGAAAAAATAATAAGTGAGTCAATTTATTTCAAAGCACCCATGAAGCTGTTACTTTATCTATTAAACAGATTTTTAAAATAATTATTTGAGCTTTTTATGGTTACCGACAGATTTTATGTATATAAAGTGCGATAACTCATGTAACCACAAGTCTTTAACCAAAGAAACTTTATTTATATACAGTGTGTGTGTGTGTATGCAGGTCTAGGTCTATTCACATCTTTTCCTGTGTAAGTTTGAGAATTTCTTCGCAACATTTCAGCGAGATCCCACTCGCCATCTTCAGCCTCATGCTTGAATTGTGACAGCTTGGGTAATGTCCTGGGGAGATGGTTGTGATGAAGCATTCTGGGCTTTGGTCTGGCTTCTGGTTTGAGGTCTGGGTCTGTGTTCTTGCTGTGTGTCAGCTTGTCTGGTTT
>JAEANM010010734.1:3032-14889 GCA_017656035.1 Myanophis thanlyinensis
TTAAATTTGTTTGCCATCCATCTCGCTGCAAGGCTTACAATACAACCACAATTTTATATGTGTGTGGGGAGGCTGTAAAATTGTGGTGGAGTGGGTGGGCATTGCTAGTAGTTGATCAACCACCTCCAGTATGGTATTCCCCCACTGGGCCCCCAAACAATCTGGCAGAGCCAGGTCTTCAGGCTGTTGTGGAAAGTTAGGAAGGAGGGAACCAATCTCACTTCAGGGGGCAAGATGTTCGAAAAGGTCTGAGGTCTCATCAGAGAAGGCGCTTCTTCTGGACCCCACCAGCTGGAATTTCTTGACTGACAGGATCCACAGCAATGGAGAATTGTGAAAGAAATTTGAAAAGTTGAAATCCAAACCTTTAGAGGGCTAATCCAATGGGCAACTTCCTAAATTTGGGTTTAATAGGTTAATTGTATGATGCCTCAGATAGTATTATTTAAATGTTTAAATTCAAATTCATTGTTTGTTTGCAGATCTAACAGTTCGATTATTTATTCCCTGGTGCTGGTCTAAAAATTTCTTGAGATAGGACCATTTAATCCTTACAAGATAATATAAGCTGAAAAGATGAGCTGCACTGATGCTTCAAGGCATCACTCAATTTCTGACATTTCTGTGAAGAATGTCAGAACCATTAAAAGGCATGTTATCTACAGGAAGGTATCACATGACAAAGCTGTAAGTATTTAGCATTAAACTACTATGTACTTGTAAGAATATGAGACTGAAACCAGATAGGGATTTGATGTATACTTGCCTATTTAGAGATCAAGCTATATACTAAGGGCATACTGTAGTGATACTAAGGGTGTAATGTATTGAAGTATTAAACTGCTCAAGGCAGTTTAAGTCCAAATCAGCTTTTAAAAAAACCTGTCCAGACTGAGATTGTTTGGCAACATCTTGAAAAGGATTCATTATGCACTGTACCTACCATGTCTACCCACTAAATAATTTTCCTGTAGTGTTCTCCCAGTTATTTTACAGCAGTGTTTGTTAATCTCAGAACTGCATGGATTGGGTAGACTTGAACACAACTAAAAATTGCGGAAGCTGAGAAAAATTCTTTTAAATTGCAGTACAAAGCAGTATACTGGCTGGCAAATTCCAAGAGTTAAAATTTATACATTTTAACATTATAAAGTTTGAAAACACTGAGTTAAATGTAGAAGGGAGCTGTTTTCATAACAATTGGAGTCAATTAAAAAAGCTTATTAGTAAGAATGCAGGTAGGCCATCTATCCTCATCTCAATTTTGTCCAGGAAGAGAAATGTTAAACTTTTCTATATGTTGTAGTTGCAGTGACTCTCAACAGCAATTCTGAAATATATTGATACATTAATATAATAAATATAGATTTAATCTCCCATGTAGCTTGGCCCTGAGTAGAAAGTAAAATGTGTTCCAGACAATCCACTCAAGTAACTTCTTTTGTTTTGTAAACACATAATCAAATCCTATTGTACACTTTTTGTACTTTAAAGGAAAATACTTCTGATGCAAAAGTAAAAAAGATGATTTAAGAGATACAACCATTTGAGATAGACAAATCTCAAAATCTCAAATCTCAAAATGTTTTTATGGATAGTTGTTTTAATTGTAACAACTCCTTCTCTTCCAGTTTCACTTTTGGATAACCAGAATTTTATTGCATTTCAATTTGCAACTTATTAAGGGATCTTTTTCAACTGGTTAAGTTACTATTTTGATTTACATGATTAGCTATACTGAGTTTGTAAAGGAAAGTGCCACTATAAATGTATCAAATAAAGAACAATATCTAAACTGCCCTTTTTACTTTTTTTATATCAACAGCAATGGTATAGCATCCTTAAACTGATTTATTGAACTGTAGTTTTGTTCAATCATTCCATCCTTCAGGTTACAATTTACTTAGGAAAACGTGATTTCATTGATCATGTGGAATACGTGGAATCTGTAGGTAAGTCCAAGTTGCAAGTTTCTACTTTGATCTTTTTAGTAACTTGAATGGTTTATGATTATTTCTTCTTCATTATAGATGGTGTGGTATTGGTGGATCCTGATATTGTGAAGGACAAAAAAGGTCAGAACACTTAATCACTTCTTAAAGTACTTAAAGTATTATTAATATGATTTTAAAATTAGAATGACTCTGGATTTGTGTCAATTGATTCTGTCAGCCAAAGCTGATGATGACTTGTATTTCTGAAGGTGCTTATGAAAGATCTATAATCATCCTAGCCTCAAATGTTACTTTAATCAATAATTCATTAGACAGTAATAAGTTAAATTTCTTCTCTACCAAACACCAGACAGTCACCAGTTGGCAGTGAAGAAGTAGAACATACTTCTAAATTCTTTGCTGTCATCTAATGGTCATCTGGAATTTATCCAAAATTTGAGAGCCTTATATTACTGATAATGATAATAAGACTGTCAGTTATCCATTCTGTTCCAACATTGTAGTTTGTAATATTTATTCTCAGCATTATTTTCAGCAAATTTTTATTCATTTATCATTATTTAACTTAGTATATAAAACAGTGTCAGTATTTAATGAAGTGATTTAAATTACAATAGTAATAAATGTTAGATAGATAGATCCTAATTAAATCAAATATTGCCACTAAATCCATTTTTCCACTCACTATCCCACTATCCCACTGAGGTAGATGGCCTGCAACTTATTCCAGCTGAAGCTTACAATTAGTTTTCACAGTGGACACACTTGTACACAATTATGTTCTTTTCTTGTTGATAAGACTCATTAGTCAACCCATCCTTTCTTTGACAGAATAGCAGCTATCCTCTTTGGTTTTAAACAAGGGTCTTTCAAAGCTTCCCTGACGATATTATCTGGCAAAGTATATGCTCTATCAGCTGCTAATTACAAATTATATCCTTTCTTCTCTCTTGCCTTGTTCTCATCCTGCAGTTTTGCTTAAGAAAAAGTAACCAGTAACTGCAGCCAGAAAATGAAACTGTTTTTTTCTAACCAGCTTTTGTTGATATGGCAAACACAGTTTTTAATTTTTGGTACTGAAAGATCTTAGCTTGTAAATGCTTACTTTAAACCAAGGGGGTCATTGAGGACCATATCAGGGTTGTGTTTGACTTCAGGGGGGGGGGGATGTGTGTGACCAGCTCGATGTTACTTGTGTTGGGGGTGCCTATGATGGCCTGAGTACTCTGCCAGTGAAAATGGCCTCCCGAACTCCGTTTTTGGCTGCAATGGCCTACTGCAACCCTGTGCCAGTGAAAACAGAGCTCGGGAGCCCGTCTTCACTGGCAGAAGCACTGCAGACCGGTCCTTTGCTGTTTACAGGGCAGCCCCGTGTGCCAGATCTAAATATCTGTGGGCCGGCTCCAGCTCCCAGGCCTTGGGTTTGACACCCTTGCTTTAAATTAATGAGTAAGAGACTTTTCTATACAACTAATGATGTTTATAGTTGATTTTAACTTTTGGTATCCATAGAACTTTCTATATGCTTTTCCTAGTATATGTGACACTCACATGTGCCTTTCGATATGGACAAGAAGATATTGATATTATAGGCCTGACTTTTAGAAAGGATCTGTACTTTCACAGAGTACAGATTTATCCATCACTAGACAAACCAGGACTCCTCACTACTTTGCAAGAAAGCCTGATAAATAAACTGGGGAAAAATGCATATCCCTTTGTGTTAACAGTGAGTATTCTGAATCATTATTCCTTTTGGTTCCTTTTCCAAATTACAACTATAATATGGGTGCTTAGAGGTCTTTTGTGTATATACAACCTAGGTTCACAGATATCTATTCATCCCTAATTAAAAAAAAGGAATTTCCTCCTCTGACTTGTTGCCTTCCAAATGAGTTGAATTATTATTCCTATTATATTCCAGCAAGTATTGGGGAAGGATATCCATTATATGTCTAATAGTACTGGGCTCTTGCAAATAAAAGTATAATTTTATGTTTCAATTGTATACCACTTAGAATCGCTCTATGACTGAAATGAGTAGTTTCCAAATTCAATAGATAAGTAAATATTAAAGAATAACCCCTGAGTTTAAGAACATCTAGGTTTTTAAACAGCATTTAAAAAAACAGAACATTGAAGTTGTTTCTTGATTTATAGTGTCACCCACCCACTTTGCTGACTCAAGCAAAGTAAAACTTGTCTTCACCACTACAGCAATGGCTCGCTGATGATAAATAATTCTAGTAAATCACTAGTAAAAAATTATCTGGGGCATTTTTGGAAAGTTGTATGAAAGGGGGAATGATTCTCCTCCTCCTCCTCCTCCTGCTGTATCTTTGCTAGCGCAGTGAAAGACATTGCAGTCAAAATGCTTTATGTGCATTATTTTTTGTTCCCGTACAGTTTCCGGACTATCTGCCTTGTTCAGTGTGTCTGCAGCCAGCTCCCCATGAAGTTGAAAAGGTGAGAATTGAGAGCATGCATTGCAATGTTTTATATTAAGAAATAAACTACCGTTAAGTAAGTTAATTAATTAATTAATTAATATACTGCCCCCTCTCCCTCAGGACTCGGGGCGGTTTACAGCCAATAAAAACAGAGTATAAATACAAAAATACAATTAAAAGCAGTTAAAATAATTAAACAATGGCTGATTAAATATCATTTTAAAATTCAGTTTTAAAATTCAGTGTTCCCAAGAGTTTGGTGTTAGTTACATTTTTCATTGGACTATTATCTCCAATATTTTGTTAGCTGAGTCTTCCCACTTCAACTTACTTCCAAGGGAAAAGAGAACTCTTTCCTTAGCAATTTTTGAACAGTGAAGCCGTTGTAAAGAGGCTTCAGGGAAGAAGTGTAACAAAATACCATGGCACCTTTGCTACCCTTTTCAATAATAAAGTTAGCTCAAAGAGAGAATCAGGAAGAATTCTCCAGCACGCCATGAATACAAGAGAAAAACAGAAACTGCTTTTGAACAGAAAAGAAGCTTCTGAAAAATTATGTAAAAGAAAGCATCATTTTTAGGGGATAACTTTTGTAAACTATTTGGAAAATGTCTCCATTCTAAGTTTTGCTTAAACACCATTTACATATGGATTTTATTTTAAAATACACTGAAACATTGATGTAATGGATCTCAGTTTAAGTAGCCTTTGGGGAAAAATAAAAATAAAATATCTTTGCATGCATTTTATGCTTCTGTGCATGCGTAAAATCCTCTTCATCATTTAATGCATATAAAAGGCATAACATACATGTGTAAAATTCTATTTTCTTTTTACAAATGCATAAAATCCATAAACTACGTTTGCATAAATTGGCATTTGCATTGAACGGAGACTTTGCTGTAATAGGCACTCCTTTCCTACTTATCCTGTTGTGTGATTGCATCTCTTTAATTACAAGGTAGCCAGGAGGTGCACAGTATGTGTGAATGTCATAGACAGACAGACAGACCTTATCTTGTGTGATTTTCACAAATGAAAGTCTCTGAATTTCCAGGCTTACATTTAATTCCAAGGACAATATGAAAAAATGTCTCCCATATGGCTTTTTTTTTTTTTAGTAACAAAGCCTGTCACAACTAAAGAAGACCATTGCTGTTGAGAATGTTTTGCAGAATATATCCCTTTCTCTGGGGTGGAAAATGAAGATATTATCTACTACCCCAACCCCCGGACCACGGCACGCCAAAACCCGGGCCACGCAAACAAGCAAAGCCCCATCCGTGCCCCATCCCCCCACTCTGGTCCATAGAAAAATCTTTCTTCACAAAACCAGTCCCTCAATTGATTTTCCTCTAAAATGTTTCCGAGGTTTGAAAGGTCTGTTTGTGTCCAATTCTGGAAGACATTCTATGCAAGATATGTAATTTTGTGTGAGTATTTGTGTTAATCCAAAACCTAGAATGGAACTAATGGACCTATCTTATTTGTAAGACATATATACATATTTTACTGCATTTGTATAGGAGTCACAATTGATTATACTTCCCAGACTTTATATTTGTATGTGAACATTATGCACCATTCCACAAATACTGTTTTCTTTCCTAGGGACAGGGGGTGGTATATAAATCAAATAAAACTCTAAAACTCTAAACTCTATTTTGTTGCACCTGTAATTTCAGATGAGGAAGAAACCTCTGAAAGATGCAGATTGGCAATGCTTGTTTTGATATTTTGTGGAATTGCTGTGAGAGAATATTTTGTAATGGTCTCCACTCAATTGCTTTTGATATTTTATTTACTGACGGTTCTATAATGCTTCCTGTCAAAGCAATTCCAAATATTTGATATAGACATGAGTGGACATTTTGCATTGCACAACAGAATTATTGCTAAAAACAATGCTGGCTGAAAGTTATTTGTTATTCACGGAAGACTTAAAGCATATAAAATGTGGTAGGTAGAAACAGATTGGTTTAATAGGGAAGCATTCTTGATACCCATCTTAATGTCTTTTTGATTTCAATAAAAACATTCCTGTCTCTCCGGGCAGTTCTACTGTTCTGTTTTCAGTTTGATTTTAAGTGGTCATTCTATTATGAAATAAGGTGTGTTATATGCAGTAATTTTTTTCTGTGCAACTTATCCAGTACATTATATTGCTTTACCTTTTGCTTCTCTTTCACTCAATGGCTTTAGAACCTTGTGATATTTTAACTAGATATATTTAAATAACTAACTTGGTTGTCTGTCCCAACCCAACTTTTCTAAATATTTCAAGCAGCAGAACACATGTAAATATAACGTGGGGAATGGAGGAAATGTCAGTATTATTCAAGTCTTCAGATTTGCACTTCTTCTTTCTAAATAAGAGTACCCACCAGCTACATTGCATCTGTTCCTTTTCTTACATGAGACACAGCACTAGAGGCAGTTTCATTGCACCCTGCTAATTTGGAGTAGCTTTTGTTGCTTCAATTTGGAGTAGCTTTTGTTGCTTCAATTTGTTTCCCAGCTGCAGTATTCAATCTTCATTTTCATGGGATGAGAATTATACCCTTTTATATGGTAACAGTCAGACAAGTCTTTATTTTGATTCCTTGGAGTAAGCAACTAACTTCTTTTGTAAAATTCTTCCTTGCCCTCAGCAGACATTTGTTTGAGGAAGGCATCAGTTAAATCAAATCAATAGTAAACCACAGCTCAGGAAATCTTATGTTTTCCAAATTAAGTAAGGGGACTAGTAAGAGGAAAGGATAACTATTAGAAAAGAGAATTCTAATTACTTTCAGGGTGCTTTGGAACTTTAAGTAACTTAAGATAATTCTAGATGCTAAGGATGGAGATGAATGCTACCCAAGATGGTTTCACATGTGAATCACTTGCTACAAGTGCCTTTTGACCAGATTATGACCAGATTATGGTCACCTAAGTAAGTAGAAATGACATTTTTCCAATTCTATGGCATTATGTCACTCCTATATGTTTTTTTTTAAATCACAGAAAACAAGATATCCTCATGTTTTTTAACAAATTCTTTTTTGCTTGTAATTAATCTGGAGTTACATCTTGAAGATATAAATTATTTCAAGGTAAACTGGTGCTGCCTCCCTATTGCTTTACATCCTCTTTGTTGCCATTTTCTCCTTGTGCTGATGATTTCACTGGCCCATTTGAAAACAGCTCCACCTTGGAGACAAGATGGAAGCAGAAGTCAAAGAAATGGGTTCAGAACTGACTGGACAACTGTATTAAATGGGTCTAGGTCAGACATGGGCAAACTACGGCCCGGGGGCCACATCCAGCCCATTGGGCTTTTCAATCCGGCCCGCTGAACTAGTTACTAGCAGGAACCAGCCCAACCAAAAGCTAAGCATTATGTGCTCTGAAGTAAATTATTAACTCAGATGGTAAAATACTTGTTGATCACATTAGCAGTAGCTTACTGAACACAGTTCACAAATTTATCCAGAATATTCCACTGGTTGGAACCGCCCCACCTTCCTCAACCACCTTATTCCATTTACACGGCAGTGCGTAAATGCACCCGCTCTTCCCTGATGCAAAGGCCTTTCATTCTAGCTGGGAGATTGATGGACCTCACCATCCCAAAAAAAAGGTCAGTGAAGGAGTGGGGCTTGTTTCCAGGAAATGATGTCACACGTGTTTATGTGTTTTATTTACAAAGTTTATTTTTCTAGTTTCCTAAATTATTAAAAATCTGGATTAAATCAGTTCTTACTTTGGGTTCATGAAATGGCACCATTGCATCACATCCTATTCTGGTCCAGCCCCTCTGTCAAATTTTAGAAACCATTATGGCCCGTGAGTCAAAAAGTTTGCCCACCCCTAGTCTAGGTCCATGGAAGGAAGTATTGAGTAGCATTCACAAGTTTTGTTCAACATAATAAATGACCTGAATGAGAGTTAAAAATATGTCTATCAGATTTGCAGTATTAAACAACTCATTTTAAGAAACACTTTGCAAACTTGAGCAGGTCTGAAGAGTAATGGAGATATTATGACACTTGGAAGACAAAAACCTATCGGGATAATTGGAGTTTTTGACTATTTTCAGCTTGCAGAAGGCAAGCTTGTTACGAAACACAATAATTATCCTCAGAAATTTTTAGGACTGTCATGGAAAAGATGAGGAAGATCAGTAACTGTTGTGTAAAAATCATAAGGAAACAGACTTCAATTTCAATTAGATATCAGAGATAAATAGATCTAGTGATAAGAGGTAATCAGTAATGAAACAGACTGCCCAGGAGGTGGTGGACTCTGCTACAGTAAAGATATTTAAGATTAGTCTGGACTGCAGTCTACAGGAATGTTATTGCAAAGAATTCCTGTATTGGGTAGAGGCTTGGACTAGATTCTATGCAAGTCTATTCCAACTTTTATATGTTATGATTCACAGAACTCAAAAAGAGTGTGTTTGCCACATAGATGAACTGACAGAGACTGTGTGGGATGGGACTAGAAAGCTTTTATTTCCTTTAGGTGCTAAGGAAGGGATGGATACTTGACAGAGGAAACAGAAGATTTTTTTTTTTAAATCAGGACCCTCAACATATTGATTTCTTCTGGAAACAAAAAGGTCAAAAATACATATGTACAATATAAGAAAAATGTTGGTTTATGATTATGGCTTTCCAAAGAATATCCCTTTAATAACTTTATTTTCCTAATGGCCATCAAACCTTTTCCAATATTTTACTATATATATTGGTTAGTAATTTGTAGCAAAATATTTCAACATAAGAGTTTCCGGGTCACAAGTGTTAATTTCTAAAAGGATTGCTAGGCTGTTTTGTGCTACAATTCAAGCACTGTTGGAATTACAGGAAGGAAATTAGTGATTTTTTTTAAACAAAGATAATTCCAATGCAAAAACACAAAATTTGGAAAGTGAACACAATTTAACTTGCTTCCTGCTAGATTTAAACAAGCCAATGAACGAATCAATAATTTGAGAAGAAAAGAAAGTCACTGCAGATTTTTAAAAGCATCTAACATTTCTAAAACTTCCTGTTTTTCTTGCACTTGCAATACTATGCGTTGATATGGACCTTCAGAGTACTATTTATGTTTCAAATTCTGCCCTGGCAGTATCCTATTCATGAAAGGAACTCCGGTGTTTTCCTTTCTAAGAATGTCTTTGTATTCCATCAGTCTGATAATTTTTTAAAAAAAGTTGTTTTAAGGAACATTTAAAAAGGAAGAAAATGTCCTTAATATTGTTATGGGTGGAGTACCAGTTTACTTTGTTATGAAATGTGACTAGTCTTTTTTCATTGTGCAAGATTTTTACCAGAACACTGTAGCCTCACCAGCTTTCAATTATTTAATTCTAATTGAAGGCCAAGACATCTGAAGAGAATTCCTCCCATGGCACATTTTAGGGTCAGGAAGTGTTAGTCACCAGAGGAACCTACAAAACAATGAAGAAAAACATAAAATGCAATATTATAACCTTGAAAAAGCTAACAATATGTTGAAGTGGAATTACAGCAATAGCACTTGGATTTATATACCGCTTCACAGTGCTTTCATAGTACAACCAATGGTTTACAGTGTCAGTATTTTGCTCCCAACACTCTGGGTCCTCATTTTACCCACCTTGGAAGGATGGAAGGTTGAGTCAACCTTGAGCCGGTAAGATTTGAACTGACAAATTGCTGGCAGCTGGCAGTCAGCAGAAGTAGCGTGCAATCGTGCATTCTAACCACTGTGTGACCATGTCTCTTATAATACATCCTAAATATGGAAATCCATTTCACAGATTAAATAATGCTTTGGGAAAATTGGAAGATACTTGGTTTCTATGCCCTGCCCTGATTTTCTGTATACCACTTGTTTTTCTTCTTTAAAAAAAAAAAGCACAGGGAAAAACTAGGAAGATCAAGCAAACGATTGAGAGCTGAAGATGCCTCTAGGAAGAGAAGCAAAACATCTTCAAAGAAAAACCAGGAAGTCCAGTTGGTTCTTGAAAAAAAAAGCACCTTTCGGATAATTTAAAAATGTTTGTTTTTAAATTTTGAACATATAATCTTCTATATTAACAAGACAACAATTATATTTTGCGATTATAGTAATAGTAAGAAAGGAAGCTTTGAAAGGTATTACAGTGGTAAGTATTGACTCCATTGAAGGAGCATTTCCTTTCTGCAAAGTAGCTAATGAACCACCAAAGTAACCAATGAACGTCCAGGGTTAGTTTGCAACAAACTGATGTGAGCTATTCAGAATGGAATGGAACACAAGGTAACACAATACGGAAAAATGTAATTTGGAAAACACTCTGAAGTCATTTTGATGGTGAGTGGGAGATTAATAAAGGGTGACATTGGCTATTGCTGTATCCTAAGAAAGTGTTGCCTACCCATTGTGATGATGGTGCAACTGATCAATATGAATAAGTCATATTGTAGATCTATCTTAAAGAAGGGGGGTGTCATGCTTGAAGGGGAATGAAGACTTAACAGTATAGTTGGATCAAAATGTATGTGTAGAACCATTGGCAATATGAACAAATGTGATTCTTTGAAAAAGAAAACACCGTCCAATTATTTTTGGCTCCTACTAAACCAAGAAAACAGAAGTCTAAAATGAGACCATTGTTGGTGCATGAATTCTATGTGTCCTCATTGTAACTCTGAGTTTTCATTCTATAGTTACAAAGTAGTTGAAGGGGATGCTTAGAATAAGTCTTAACTCTTGACTTGATGCCTTAAGTGGGATTAGAACTCACAGCCTCCCAGTTTCTAGCCTTGTGCCTACACCAGATTGGCCCTCTAATTGCTATGGGAATATGCACATATATTCTGCTGTGTTCCTTGCTAATACTCAGGCTCTTCATCACTCTCACCAGGAAGATCACAGAAGGATAGCAATGGAGCACCTATGAATAACTGACCATTTCTCCCTCTCCCTCTCTCCCTCTCCCCACTCTCTCCTTCCTCCTCCCTCCCTCCCTCCCTTTCCCCCCCTCTCTGATAAGAACATATCAACAAGGGGCAGCCTAAAGAGCAAGAACTGATGCCTGGAAGAGTAGTCTTTCCCAAATACTTGGTAGGCTACAGTAGCTCCATTTATGAAGATAATAGCTTTCCTTCTACCTTTCCTACCTGTTCATTGTGTCTCCTTTGGCTTTGAGGGTAAGACTATAGCAATATTGATCTTTATGAAACAAATATCCTTTTCAACAACCCCTAAGTACAGGTAGCAGCTATGATTTTATGATTCAATGATCTCCTATAGTTTTAAACCAGTGTGATGGTGCAAGATAGTAATTGAACTACAAAATATTTGAAGAACATCCAAGTGGAAAAATGAGTTCACCTATTTCAGTTTTCTAGCAACAGGAAACAAATAGTTATCTCCAAAACTCTTGTATTTTCCTCTCTATGTGAAATGGCTATGTGACACTCTCTCTCTCTCTCT
>JAEANM010010735.1:0-15642 GCA_017656035.1 Myanophis thanlyinensis
TTACCCACCCCTGGCTTAACCCTTACACTTACACCTCAAAACATTTCCTCTATTTTATTTAGGTTGCCTTGCCCAGGAATTGTGGGATTTGAAGTCCACAAGTAATAAAAGAGCCACAGTTGCCTATCCCTGGTATAGGGCATGGGTGGCAAACCAACGGCATGCATGCCCGAGGTGACACATAGAGCCCTCTCTGTGGGCCGCGCCCCATTGCCACAGCTCACCTCCAGCTGATCTTTGGGTCTCTGCTGCGCATGCGTGCATGAGTGTTTCTGGAGACCCAGCTGATCTTTGGGTTTTTGCTGAGTATGCGTGCAAGAGTGCAGTTTGGGTGGGCGCACATTTTCGGCACTCGGTGCTGAAAAGGTTCACCATCATTGGTATAGGATCTCCTGTTTGAGCAGGGGGGTGGATTAGAAGACCTCCAAGTTCCCTTCCCTTCCAACTCTGTTATTCTGTTAATATCTTATTATAATCAGGTGTTGTTCTGTTTCAAGTGCATAGACTGCTTATCACAGATAGTTAATCTCAACAGAAAGGGTTAATTGTAGCTTGCTTTATTATCTTCAGGAATTCTCAATCAACACTTAAAATTATTGAAGGGATTCTTCTGAAGTGCATAAAGTCTATTCTCTTTGCTGTAGGTGAAAGGGAGGTTCTTTCCACCCGCTTTGTAGGAGATTAAAAATGGCTCTCCCTTGAGGGGGGAATTAGAAATGTGATCACATGGCATAAAACTACATTTCCCAGAAGTCCTTAAGGGGATAGTTCCTAATTGCTAAACTATTTACCCCAATCAGCACAGGTGTTATTAAATTTTAATTAAATCTAGTATTTTTATAGATAAGCTAGTATTCTAATATAGCTTTTTTTTAAAGATATAGCTGACCACTGTATGGGCATTTTTGTAGACTTCTTATGGCTTATGCTTACCAAAAATCCAAATTGTTTTGATTAGAAATTAACTCTTAAATGTAAATTCTACACGAAAATTCTCATTGACTTCACTTTTTTTGACAATTGTTTTTTAAAATAGATTTTTAAAAAACATATATAAATGGAATGAACTTTTTGGATATTCTTACCCCTGCATGTTTCTCTTCTTCTCAATCTATTTGAGTAATCATCCCAGGTAATCAAACCTCTCCATACCTAACATCGTCAATCCCTCAATTTTTAATTGAGAAATCATACAGAAAAGGATCTGATTAATTAAAATTGCTGAGGCCCATGCAGTAAGTCCTTTTCGGTAAGTCTAAAAAAAGAAAAAAAAAAAAAGAGATGATATGCTACATAGAGCCTATTCAGAATCATCTTCATAATGAGACTTTGTCAGCTCAGGGATTGAGCTTCCCATTCTGGGTCTGCTATAACATTCTCTCTGTTTAAACAATCATATTTATTGTTTAGGCTTTTATTGTTTTTATTGTGTGAAATAAAAGCAAAGCAGTCCAACATTGTTTGGAAAGCTGCCTGAAGGCTTGTCAAATTCTCCAAGGCATCTGAAAATCTCCCCCCCCTCATGTCATTCCCCAATCCTTTTCAAAATTCATTTTGATTACTTAGAAAATGAGACAAACGTTTCTTTCTTAACCTTCCAAAATGCAAAATTCATTTCCCCAATGGTTTCAAAAACCTGCAGGGGAAGGAGGAAAGGATGGAAACCACTGATGTAGAAACAATATTAGGAAGATCTGTCTGGGTTGCCATCAGGGTTTTCTCCATAGCATCATATGCTCACAAATTTCAATTAGCTGGGATCACACAGGAATGAAGGCAGACAATAAAATATGCATCCACTGTGAACTTACCTTTCTGTGTACTGCCTTTTCTTGGAACACCCCACCCCCAACTCCATGTAAGAAAAAAAAAAACAAGAAGAAGAGACTCAAGGTGAACATTTATTATTAAATGATGGATTCAAAGTGAAGTCCAGTTCTATTATGATCAACAGAATGTAGGTTGCATACTTACACTCCTTAGCACTCTCATTAATTTAGACTGAATCAGGTACTTCTGCATAAGGAACGATCCTTAGTTTTCTGCCTTTTTATGGGTTTGAACACATTTCTCTGAGTCTGTTTATTTTAAATACTAGGAAATAGCATGTAAAGAAATGAATGAATCAATGAATGAGGGATTTTCAATCAAGGTCACTGGTTACACAAACTGCATTATGTCATTGATATTATACAAGGACTATCCACAAAATAGATTACATTTTCATCTGTAGCAAGAAGGGGTGAAGCTAGCGCAGCCATCTTTGGTCTGTGTGTCCACCGCTCAGTCTGCATCTAGTTGTGCTAGTGGGCAGTTCATATCATTGCCCGTTATTTCACAGCAAACGTTTGAAATATGTGCTGCAATTGAAAATCCCTCCAGTTGTGAGATGCGATCAATGATAAGGATTTTGTTGGCAAAAAAACCATAAACCAATTGAAATTTTTAGGCAACTGTGTGAAGTGTACGGGGACAACATCATCACTGAAGGTGGAGTGCGCCAATGATGCATTAAGTTTAAAAATGGCCGAACTAACGTTCATGATGAACATGATCTTGCACCAAGTGACTACCACTTGTTTCATCATTCAATGCATTCCATTGACTGGCTGAAGTCTCAGGCGGCTGAATTTTATGACAATGGAATTACAAAGCTTGTTCACCACTATGTTATAAGCGCCTCAATTTGTTCAGTGAATATGTTGAAAAGTAGTATTTAAGTGTCACTTTCAAGTGTATATAATAAATTTTTTTCCTACACTTTGTATTTTTTTCTATCGCAAAACGTAATCTATTTTGTGGATAGCCCTTGTAGATGCCACATGTGCTTGTCACTAGATCTTATGACACCCTGGAATATAAACTGGTCTGACAGCAAAAGGGAGCCCCAGGTAAACTAAGCAAAGCAAAGAGTTTCCAGAGTAACAATCAACTCCACACTACTAAATTTTAGTTTGTCAGCATCAAGAAACAAAGTACTATTATCCATGCAGCTAGCTTGAGTCTCCATTAATACCTGGAAGGGCCATCAGTTCTTCACATCTGGATGAGCTGAATTCATCAGTGTTGGTTGTAGGTACAGTATATGAGTTGCAATGATCGCACATATACACTGGATCAGTCTCAAAAGCCTGATTTTAATACTCGAGGTGGAAGTTCCTTTCTTCAAACAATGAAAGTGGCTTAAGAATGAAGAAAGGATGAATATATTTCCATATTTCCCAAGCCCTCTCCCCCACTTCCACAAATAGAAGAGCAGGTCTCTGCCATATTTATAAGTCACCCATTCAATTTACCCTCCTGGAAATATGCATTCTTCTCCCTATCTTGATCACAAAGCATGCAGGTGATCCTCTTTCTAACTTTAGTCTTTAATCTTTAAGAACTGTGGTGGTGCAATGGTTAGAATGCAGTACTGCAGGCTACTTCTGCTGACTGCCAGCTGCCAGCATTTCAGAAGTTTGTGATTTTCACCCGCTCAAGGTTCACTCAGCCTTCCATTCTTCTGAGGTCGGTAAAATGAGGACCCAGTTTGTTGGGAGTAATATGCTGACTCTGTAAACCACTCAGAGAGGACTGAAAAGCACTGTGAAGCAGTATATAAGTCTAAGTGCTATTGCTATTCTCAAGAGAACAAGTGCAATTCTGATTGTACATAGCTTGTACACAGAATAGAAAGATTTAAATCCTCCCCAACCAGCTCATTCATTGTTGGAATTACTTCTCCTGATATCAACCCTTTGAGGAAACAAAAACCATGAGTACTAATGCTACCTTTATTGTAATGTTACAGTAATAGAATCTTGCAACTTTGAAAGCACTTCTCCTCTCCTCTATCTTTACTTTCCAGAGAATTGGGGAGGGTCTCTTGTAGTCACATTCTCCATCATCATTCCTCCTTTGGCCTCAGTTTTCATTTCTCAGATCACTGTCTAGGCTGTGGCTCCCACTTCTGTCTCCCAATATTATTTTCATAGCCCATTACACACATGAAGTAGATGTACTGCACACATTTCAAATTCAAATCTCAACACAAAGTGCCAAATGATGTTCATGAAGCCAACCTATAGATAAACTCTAAGACATGCCAGTTCAATTATCCTGGCAATTATCATTGAGTTCTTTTGTTACAAAGTGTGAAAGTGTTCATGGCCATGTTAGAACTTTCTTTTAATGCCTCCTCAAAACTGTTTTCGCGTGCACACTTTCTATCTTCTTTGTATAATAGCCTGTTGTGAGTCAAGTGAGAAGCTTTGATAGGGTGGGAAGATAGGGGGCTGGTTCCATTCATATTTTAATGTATGCTTCAATAATTTTCTATTTTTAAATAATACAATACTGTGCAAAGTTTGCAAAGATTTGGAAAGAAGAGCTTGTGTGAGCTTAAATAAGTGGACCAACTATTTGCTATTTATTAAAACAGCCTGACTTTTTTCAGAGTTCTGATGAACCAGTCAAAGAAGTTCTACTGTCTTAATGGTGCTTTTTTTTTTTTTTTTTTGCACCCCAGGCTTTCATAGAAACCTGGCTATTTTAATGAGCAACAGATGCTATGCTTGCAGAGCGCCCAAAACATATTCTCCAAATCATTTTTGAACCATGCATCACCAGCATCAGCATCAGATTAACAATTACTGCTCAGGAAAAGTTTGTCCCAAAGGAAGTTAAAACCATGACAATAAATGTAAAACCTCAATGGACCCAAGAAAAATATTTGCATGAAACCAGACTGGAAACCAAATATCTGATTAAAAACATACAGATTTTAGTGCATTTAAAAATATATATATCTCAGATTCATAAAAGAATGAAATGAATCCAATTTAGGAGCAGCATGGTGCTAAACCATGGCTTTAAAAAATTTAAAACTAAAAAAATGGTCCTAAGAAAGACAAAGATTAGGAATGATATGATAGCAGTCTTCTAATATTTGAAAGGCTGTCCCAAAGAAGAAGGTGTCAACCTATTTTCCAAAGCCCTTGAAGGCAGGACAAGAAGTAACAGATGGAAACTAATCAAGGAGAGAACCAACCTAGAACTAAAGAGAAACTTCCTGATAGAACAATAAATGAGAGGAATGGCTTGCTTTCAGAAGTTATGAGTGCTCCATCACTGGGCGTTTTTAAGAGATTGGCAACCATTTGTCTGGAATGGTATAGGACAGTGGTGGCGAACCTTTTACTTACTGAGTGCCGAAAAGTATGCGCTTTGCGCATGCCATCCACACATGCGTGCGGCTCCTCCACTTGCGCTGCATGTGCAACGGCACCATCTGCATATGCATGCAGCTTTTGCATGTGCAATGCATGCACGCTGCACACAGGCACTCATGCACACTTGAGCAATCACGTGTGCATGCACAGGGGAGCTCCGAAGACTAGCTGGATTTCCTGCTGCAATCGCACACATGCACAGTGGAGGCCCGAAGACCAGCTGGGCTCTGCAATCGTGCATGCATGCACGCACAATTGCATGTGCATGCTCAGCTGGAGGTAAGTTGGCTGACAGCTTGTGTGCCCAGCAAGATGGCTCTGCGTGCCACTTGTGGCACCCGTGCCATAGGTTTGCCATCATGGGTATAGGATCTCCTGCTTGAGCAGGCATTTGGACTAGAAGACCTGCAAGGTATCTTCCAAATCTGTTATTCGGTATTCCGTACTCTGGGGAAGCCAAGAGAAAAGAAGAATGCCCTGGTTTGCTATTCTTGAACCTCTCCAATCCTTTGCTTCTAAGACCATCCCTCACATCTCTGAAAGCTCCTCCTGCATTCCCAGAGTGACTTCATAAAGGTTGCCATGGTTCCTGTTAGAGACACATTCCTTGTGACCCTTCTTTTGGTTTGCAATCACAAAGCATCCTACTCAGACCCTGCCAAAGCCTGCATCTCAGTTTCAAAATCCTGGCTCATTGTCAGCCTTTGGAGTCTCCTGGTGTGCTCTTCAATCCTGCCACCGTTGTCTTCGTGCTTGCTCTCTCTCGAGCTCAAACAGAAGGCTACAAACTGAGGAGGAAGAACAGCCTCTGCTGTGCTTTTTCCACCTGTGCGAGTGCAATTCAGAGACAGACAGAAAGCAGGCAGATGGGCAACAAAGAGGAGGTAATGGACCCACAGAGACATGGTTGACTCTTAGGCAGAGATAGCCTCTGATTCAGTATTTTGAAAGAAAAGAAAGATATCTGTGACCAAGACTGCTTTGATTCTTTTTCCTGAGCATAGTGAAGAGCAGAGTGTGTGCATGTGTGTACATATCTAAAAATACTTAACATTTCACACAGGTTATTTATACTGAAGGTTCTAAGCTTATCACTTTATATAAAATGATAATGTTAAAATATGGGTGTCCTCAGGACTAGCTTCCTACACATTTGTCACAAAGTAAATACCTACTTACTTAATTTAGTAAATTGTCTTTGAATGAACTGCACATCTACCACCATGCTTTACAGGCAGTGGTGGAATTCGTTTTTTTTTTATTCCCCGTTCTGTGGGCGTGGCTTGGTGGGCGTGGCTGGGGGGGTCATGTGACTGGGTGGGCAGTTTCTGTAATAAAGATTAGGCTAGAAACAACACCAGAATGTTTTTTTTTCCTGCCTTCCTTACAAGATTAACCCCTGTAAAGTGGAAAAAAACAAAAGGAGATTTCTTCTAACAATTGGTTCTCCAAACTGCTTAGAAAATTTACTACCAGTTCTAGCGAACCTGCTAGAACCTGCTGAATTTCACCTCTGTTTACAGGTCTATATTATTATCTTTTAGATCACTTTATGGAGATACTTGGCAATGTCTCCTAATAAGTGATAGCATGCAGAGTCATGTTTCCTTCACACCTGGGGGACCTGTGCTTGCTTAAAAAATAAAAACCCTTTGTCTCACTCATGTTAATAAATTCCTTGGCAAACATTGTAACAGACATTCTTGTATGTTTAGAATTTTTGAAGCAGAAGTGGATGAATATTGATAAGTATTTCTCAGTTACAACTAATCTCTCGAAGACAAAAGGAATTTTTTGGTGCTGAAAAGAAAACATCTGGTGAGATTTTTGTTTTCAGGTACAGATAAAACAGTCACAGGCAAGTGGCTAGACAATTCCTAATGCAGTTTTGCATAAGTGCAATGGGCTGAGATGCCACTGTTCTCATTTCCCACAAAAAAAAATCTGTCTGCACTAACTTCTAGCCTCCCCCTCCTCCCCAAGTTAACTGGTTGCACTGCAGGAAGCCATATTAGGAGACTGTTAGTTTTCTGTCAGAGTCTCATTGATGAAAAATCATTCTTGGTCATGCTTCAGGCTTTTGTCACGGCCACTAAGCACAGTTGAGGACAGTCTGGAGAAAATCCCTCCATTGGCAGCTTTTCTTCCCTCTTGAGATGTTGTATAGTTTGGAGGAGGTTGGGGTTAGCTAATTCAGTGGACAGATGCTATGTTTGGTTACATAGCTGGGAGGTAGACTTAAGGCCTTAGACCAGGGGTGGGCAATTGTGGCACCTTCATGACTCGTGGACTTCAACTCCCAGAATTCTGGGAGTTGAAGTCCGCGAGTCATGAAGGAGCCACAATTGCCCACCCCTGCCTTAGACTGTTATTACCTACTTAGGAGCTAAATTCTTTGGGGATAAATTGGATTTAGTGAAGATCAAGGCCAAGGAGGAGGGAGCAGAAAGCTTGCCTATGGGATAGAAAAGGCAATGCGAGACAAAATCCTTTACTGCTTTTCATTTTTAGAAATCTTCGTCACAAAAATATTATTCCATCATTCTATTATCTTTTGACTCTGCATTCTATTATCTTTTGACTCTGATGAGTCTTCAACTAAACCTGGGAGATAATACAGCCAATCACTCCTCTGCCATAACAACTGCTTTTGGAAATTATCCAGATAAAAATTCTTCTATGCAATGCTATCCATTACAGAAACAAAAAAGGTGAGAAGCATTCTTTGAATCCTGGAAAAGGAGGAAGGAGTATTAGGAAGACATCAAGTTGGTTTCTCCATTATAAGGGTATTAAGAAGAAGATGCAGTCAGACTGGCAAGGTTGTGGTATAATATCTCAATAATAATATATGAACTAGCCGTTATGGTCATAATGCATACATTAGGCCGTAGGAAATAATAGGATAATCTGTGATTCATCTGATAATCTGTGATCTGGTGGGATGTTCTTTCAAGTACAGATTTTAAATATCTAAGTTTAAAAGAGGTATACGGTTACTAAACAAAACATGAGTCTATCTTTGATTCACATGTCCTCTCATGATATAGCACATGTCAGAGACTGATCAAGCCAGGGTGAGGAGTCAAGTGGGGAATTAGTTTGGAGTCTTTACATAGGCACAAGAGGGCAAGATCTGACATACACAGCCTTGAATCCCACTGAACATTACCTAGTCTGACCAGTCTGGGAAGATTCCTGTGAAATTGGTATGAGCAATAAAGTTGCTAATTGAAAATGTCCTTTTAGATTCTGACATGGGTCTGTTTGTTTGCACCTGACAGCAAGAGATAGAAGCACCTATATATGGCTATGCAATCCAACAATTTGCTGTAGAATATTCCTTTATTAAGAATTGATCAAAGTCACTAATAAGTACTTTTTCTAATGTCTCCATGCCTCCAGTTCTATGACACTGCTTAAAAATGTCCTTATAAGTGTTGAGTAGAAAACCCATGCTGTAAAATAACTTTGGTAAGTCGGCTTACCCAGGAGGTGGGCTGAGACATACTTATCTGTTCAATTAAACTGTTAGTGAATAATTCCTCAGAAATCTCTATAAGCATTGCAAAGATTTGTTCAGTGTTGATGACTGTAAGGAAATGTGGATTTAAATGAATTATAATTGACCAATTTTAGTAAGAAGGCTATTAGCTATAGATTTTGCAATTTTAATAATATAGGTTTTTTTAATATGTATTGATGTACTGTGTATGTACGTGAAATTTGGTTCTGTAAATATATAAAAATATACTTACTCCTTCTGGGAACATTCTAAGAAACAATAATTACATCACATAACAACCAGCTGCACTGGTTAACTGTTTACATCTGGATCCAATTCAAGAGGTTGGTTGTCACCTTTAAAGCCCTACAAGGCAGGGGTCCAAGGCATCTGAGGAAATGTCTCTCTCCATTGGGACAAGCCTTGTGCCAGTGAAAGAAGCCTGCTATGCAACATGTGTCCTAAGGAATTGAAGCAGACAAGATCACAGAAAAGGGTCTTTTCTACTGTGGCCCCATCCCTGTGAAACATTCTACCACTGGAGGTAAGAACTGCCCCCTCCCTTTTGGCATTCTGGAAGAGTATCAAAACCTGGTTTTGCTGGTTGGCCTGGGGACCTGATAGGAACACTTACCAGTGGAGGTGGATGACAAGATAGGAAGACCTCACCCCTGTCCCATCTGGCTCTTGATTGTCTTAGTTTTGATTTTAATACAGTTTTTGAATATTGTAATCTGTGTAGATTTAATGATTTAATTATTTTTTTACTTGTTTTATGAGTTGTAAGCCACCCAGAGTCATCTTGTAGGGGAGATAGGCGGCATAAAAATCAATCGATCAATCAATCAATTAAATATGCTTTCCTTTTCTACTCCAGCTGTCACTAATGAACAAGCAAGAAGTGCAATAGTTGGCTGTTCCCAAAGACCATATCATTGGACGATTGCATTGTACTGATCAAGTAGATCAGGGGCATCAAAGTCACAACCCGTGGGTCGGAGGCGTCATGCTGGCCACACCCATGCCCAGTTTAGTGAAGGGGAAAAAAGTTATGATATATCAAGTGGCACCACCATGGCAATGCGAGTTTGACACCCCGATGTAGATCAACAAAAGCTTCATTAATCCTTAGGGTGGAGTAAAGTCGAGTTCCTTACACAAGGAAGTCTTCAGGCTACTGAAATGGATAGAAAGTCCCTTCTTGTCCATTCATGTGAAACATATGGTTGAGAAATCGAATACTATGATAAGCAAGATCCAGGTGTGAAACTGGAAGCTGAATCCTACCATATTTTTAATGATCACAAACTATTTTGGAGTTTGGATGGTGTAAAACAAAGGGGTTTTAGTCTTTCTACTGAAATTCCCATTAGAGAAGACTGTTTATTATCAATGTTTGGCTGAAAGGTTTTTGTATGAACTTCTTCATACAATAATAAGTTCTACATGAAGGTTGAAAATGGTTCTCTCCTTGATTAGTCTCTATCCATTGCTTCTTATCCTGCCTTCAGGTGCTTTGGAGAATAGGCTGACCCTTCTCTTTTTTGTGGCAAATACTGGCAGACAGCAGTCCTTTTTTTCACTAAACTAAACATAGTCTATTCCTTCAACCCTTCTTTATATGTTTTAGCCTCCAGTCTGCTAATTATCTTTGTTGCTCTTCTCTATATTCTTTCTAGAGTCTCAACATTTTTTTCATATCATGGCAACAAAAACTGGTTGCAATATTCCAAGTATGGTCTTATCAAGTGCCATTAACACTTCACATGATCTTGATTCTATCCATCTATTAATGCAGCCTAGGATTGTGTTGGGGTTTTTTGGCAGCTGCAGCACACCGTTGGTTCACATTTAAGTGATTGTCCACTAGGATTCCAAGATCCCTTCTGCAGTTACTGCTATTGAGCCAGTTATTAATAAAAGTCTCTGAACAAACTCTGATTAAGTCTGTTCCACTGTTAAACCCTAAAGAACTTTCCAATTTTCCAGATGCCATTTGGAGAGCAAAATTAGCTATAGAAAGACATTTATGAGATTATTATCTCCAGAAGAAAGTGGAGGTGTATGGCAGGAACAGGGATCCCTGGCATGGAAAAAAAAAACCTTCCCCCCCATTTTTCCACAATTAATCCTGCTGAAATATATTAGAGCTATTTAATTTGAGATGGTTACAATTTTATAATTGGACTAGAGGGAAGGGAAGTCCTGGGATCAGTCAAAAAATTGCAAATAAATGAAACATGCTCATGAATTGTAGGAATTCTATGAACAAATTCTGGATTGATTTTTATTTTAGCTTCCCAGATTTAGTAGTATTCGATTTTAGATGTTTAAAAGAATCTGATCCTGAATCTTATAGCACACCTTGCTAACACACTGTTACATTATTTATATCATCCATTAGGAACTTAGCATTAAAATCTATTATTGATGCATTCCATTACAATTTTTGGAGTAAATATGCACCCCCATCCTGCCATTTATTTGGTTGTAAATGACTGGCGCCCCCTTGTTCATTATTTATGAAGGCATTTTTGCATTTCCTGTGAA
Source organism: Myanophis thanlyinensis (assembly GCA_017656035.1). Taxonomy (NCBI): domain Eukaryota; kingdom Metazoa; phylum Chordata; class Lepidosauria; order Squamata; family Homalopsidae; genus Myanophis; species Myanophis thanlyinensis. Next base: position 11,269 of record JAEANM010010735.1, read on the forward strand.
GAGCCTTTTCATAAAGATTTTTTTTTTTTAGTCTTGGTGCACTAGTTCACTTAGCAGATTTGTTAGTGATGTACTAGATGTTGCACACATTTTTGAGAAGTTCTATAAACAAACTGCACCCTATGGATAAAGACTGGATATTCATCCCTCTCGGTATTCTGTTCTGCAAATTAGCACTGGATTAATCCAAAGTTGCTGTTAATTAGTTGTGATGGCACAGTGGTTCAAGTGCAGTACTGCAGGCTATTTCTGCTGCCTGCCGGCTGCCTGCAATTTGGCAGTTTGAATCTCACCAGGCTCAAGGTTGACCCAGCCTTCCAACCTTCCAATATCAATAAAATGAGGTCCAAGATTGTTGGGGGGGGGGGGGGCAATATGCTGACTTTGTAACTGCTTAGAGAGAGCTGTAAAGCACTGTAAAGCAGTATATAAGTCTAAGTGCTATTGCTATTGCTAATTCTATGGCCAGGGACAATTTCTCTCCATCTTTTTTTCCTAATATGAGAAACAATAGTTTTGATTAAGGAGATTCTAACTGGCCAAACAAACAAAAAATCAACCCTGTGGGGAAAAACACTGTCCTTTCTTTCTATTGATTTAGTTCCATCAATATTATCAGTTTCCTTACTTGTTAATTTTTTTGCTCTTGAATTTATGAGTTTAGTCTGCACAATGCAACAGCTTAAGGCCTGAAATTACAGGAAGTCCTCGGCTTACAACAGGTCACTTAGTGACCATTCAAAGTTACAATGGCACTAAAAAAGTGACTTATTATTTTTCACACTTGTGACCATTGCAGCATCCCCATGGTCACGTCATTTACATTCGGACTCACATTTATGATGGTTGTAGTGTTCCAAGGTCATGTGATCACCCTTTGCAACCTTCCGACAAACAAAGTCAATGGGCAAACCAGATTCAATACATACAATATATCCTATTGATTAACTGTGTCCAAGGAACTCACACTTTTGTGTAATGTCTGAACCTGTCTCTCTTTGTAGGTGCATTTTTAACTTTATAGCTTTAAATGCCTGCAACAGAGAAAGAATTTGGGATGCACATTTGCTATGTTCTCATCTGATTTATTTTTATGGTGCCACGTAATGCCACGCTTACAATGCATACAATAAAAAGGAGCATGGAACAGCACAGTCTGAAGATTATGGATATCAAAGGGATAGTATAAATTTTATGGGAGAAAATGTTTTCAAGCCACACAAAATCCACAGTAGCGATAGCTGTTTAGAGTCGCATGCGAGTTTGTTATTTGTCTTGCCTCATTTTTGTTTTGTTTTGTTTAATACCGCTTCTAGAAAACATCCTTTGCTGGATGACATTCTGTGCAAGGTCACAGAACTGGAGAAAATCCTAAAAACTTTTACATTGAACCTTTTACATGTACAAAAGATCAAACATGTGGCATTAGTTTCAAAAGCTTTGCCTTTGACGTAGACACATCTTCTTAACCGTTGAACAGATTTACCTGTCAAATGCAGAATAAAAGGCATTCATTATTCACCAAAATATTTTGTCCACAATTCCATGCAAGGAACAATTTAGCAAAGCATTCTTATACGTTCTGGCTTTTTTTTTTTTCTGTTTTGTCTTAAAGATTACCTTCATCTCCTGCAGCTCAAGGACTACTTTTTAATGTAGTAGCTTGACAACCGACATTGGCTTTTATTCTCAGAGAAAACTATGTGGGCCTCTAACTCTTCCCTAAGTTAAAAGGATTTATAGAAAGGCGGGGAAGACCTGTCTTACCAGAGAAGAGAACATGACACATTAACAAAAATTCAAAGTTGGTGGTGACTTGGAAATTTAATCTTGGAGTATAGGGTTGTGCGGGTTTTTTAGGTAAACTTATAGAAAAGAAGAAAAGGAAAGCAAATGTGATGTGAGGTAGCAATTATTTATTAGAGGATAGTTGTCAGACACAGCAATATGTTGTCATACACAGTTGTCATACACAGCAATCTTCAATGATGAAGATTCCCGTTATACTGTACATTCCACTGGAGGAAAATTACACACGAAACTATTCTTATGCACATGTAGATCAACCCTTTGTAAAATATTTATCCAGCTATTCATTTGTTACATTTAGGTGCCAAGAAGATCTGCACCATTCAATCATATTTTTACAATAATTCTGTGAGTTAAGTTAAACCAGCCCAGTAGCTTTTACTGTTTAATGGGGATTTAAACCAGGGCTGCTTCTGTTCTAGCTGAACACTCTAAGGACTAAGGACAACACTGCAGTACATGCATCGGTGCAAAATGGTAGCATCACACAAGTAGCTGGATTAGTTGAGCAAGAGATGTACAGGTAATCCTCGACTTACAAAGTTCATTTAGTGACTGGTAGAAATCATGACAGCCTGAAAAAAAACACCTATGATCATTTTTGTGGTGACCCAGGACGTGGCACAGAGATAACACAGGCAGCTGGCAATTCAAACCGCCCCTTTATTGCTCCAAATTTCCCAAAAAGTCACTAGGCAACTGGCTCATATTTATGATGAATGCAGTGTCCTGGGGTCATGTGGTCATCTTTTGTGACCTTCTGACAAGTTAACGGGGAAGGCAGATGTCAACTCTGAAACAAACCTGGCTGAAGCCATCTTGTTTTATTTTATTTATTTTTATTTATTGGAATTTGTCAAACGATAATGACAAAGTAATGTATACAAGAAGAAAAGATAAAAATGCAATGACAGGGACAATAGACACATCAGTGCACTTAGGCACGCCCCCTCTACTGCCCACTTAGGTGTGATGAAAGACCCATGGAAGTCAATTTGCGACTGAAGCTATGAAAATTTATAGCTGAAACAACTGAATCAGATAGAGCATGCCAGACTTTGACAACTCTATTACAAAAGTCATATTTTTTACAGTCAAGTTTGGAACAATATACATTAAGTTTGAAGCGGTTGCTAGTACACGTATTATTGCAATTAAAACAAAAAAGATCATTTACAGGTAAAACATTTCTGAGTATAGTTTTATATGCAATACCTAGGTCTGACCGCAAGCGGCACAGTTCTAAGTTATCCAAACTGAAGATTTCGAGCCTAGTAGCATTGGGGATTCTATTGTGTACAGAAGAGTGCAAGACTTTTCTCGAGAAGTATTTCTGGACCCAATCAATTGTACTGATATCAGATATATGGTGGTGATTCCAAACAGTTGAACAAGACTCTAAGACTGGTCTAGCGTAAGTTTATAAGATCTAATTAACAATACAATGTTTCCAGGAAAAAAAAAACTGCGCAAAATTAAATTTACAACTCTTAATGCTTTTTTGGCAATGCTGTTACAATGAACTTTGGAGCAGAGATCATCGGAGATTAGCACACCTACCACACGCAACACATCTTGTGCTGTCTCATTGTTGTCACGAAGCCTGAGAGAGGGAAGGAAGGAGGGAAGTAGATAGACTGGCTAACTGCCAAAACAAAATGTTTTCCTGTGGGATCGTAACAGGTGGCTGTTGAAGGAAGAGAGGAATGACCAAGTAGCCTACCAGCTATATTCATTGGACAAAATGACCAGTGACATCCAGGAGGGGGGATTTTCACTCTTTTAATTACATAAAAACCATGGGAATTTTTAGAGTTGGTTTTCACTGGCTGTGCCAATATGATGTATTTAATAAACATGTTCTTTGAAGAATCTGCCTGCCTTGGAGTTCTGCTTTCAATGGGTGCATTACTTGGAACAGTGACAGCAGATTCACTTAACAACTGTGTTACTAACATTAGCATCTGCAGCAATTTATTCAACAAACAGCCGTGGCAAGAAAGATCTTTAAAATAGGGTGAAATCCACTTAACAACTGTCTTGCTTGCCAACAGAAATTTTGGGCTCATTTGTGATTGTAAGTGAAAGAATACCTACAGCAAGTATTTCATTGGTGAAAATGACCCCCAAAAGAGCATTTTCATAGGTTGGAAATAATCAGGGTCTTTGCAACAGTTGAGAATGTCTGACCTTGCCTGGTGGTGTGGGCATTTCAGTTGAGCAATGAATACAACTCTTTCAATTCTGCAACTATCCAGATAGCTAGCAACCAAAGTGTAGCCAGTGGCTTTCTGGGTTTTGAAGCCCTGATAGAAAAGCCGTAGAAGCACCCTGTTCCGTGAAGGAATTCAACTCACTGCTCCTATTGTCCCCAAGAGACCGTGGAGTGTGCAAAGTTGTTTTGATTTTAATAAAGTCAGAATATTTGAAACAATTCAGACTATTACAAAGGTAGTGGTGGAATTCAAATTTTTTTACTACCGCTTCTGTGGGTGTGGCTGGGGGGGGGGTGTCATGTGACTGGGTGGGCAGTTTCTGTAAGCAGGGCAATAAAGATTAGGCTAG
>JAEANM010010736.1:0-15640 GCA_017656035.1 Myanophis thanlyinensis
TATGGCAGCCGACAGATAGTTGCAAAAGAGAAAGTAGAGCCGATAGATAATTGCAACAGAAAAATTAGAGGCTGACAAGCATCAGCATGAATGTGCAATGAAGGTCAGACAGAAAGCCAGATTCCCAAAAGTGATGATTTAAGGGAAGTTAAAGAAGTCATAGAAGCATCTGATGACATGTCAAATTGAAGAATTCAACCTGACCTAGCTATTATATACATACTTCCTTAATATTAGGAATTTCCTGAGATCAGAGCAGTGGGATTCAAATAATTTAACAACAGGTTCTCTGCCCTAATGACCAGCTGAACCAGCAGTTCTCTGAACTGCTTAGAAAGTTAACAACTGTTCTAGCGAATAGGTGCAAACTTGTTGAATCCTACCTCTGGATATGAGTGCAAACTTACCTCAGAAACCTGCCCTGAAAAATTCCCAAATCCAAACATCTGAAATAAATAATCTTACTAGGAACATGCTGTTTCTCTCACTCTGTTTTTCTTTTCTTTTTTCTTTTTCTTTTAACTCTTTCTAATGAAATTCTGAGCCAGCTCATTTCATGCCTGTTTTCTCAGTGGAAGATTTATTTTTCTTCTGTTGCTGGAAGCACGATTCTTTTGCAACCAATTAAAGGGAGAAGCAATCTGATCTGATAGTGGTAAAAAAATGGTAAATTAACCTTAGTCAATTGCCTCCTATCAATTGCAGCTTAGGAAAGGCTCTGCCTTTGCATCCAGGAATCCAATGGTTTATTATTTACTTGAGCAATTGGCAACAGAGCTGAGAGGTTGTGAGTGAGCACCTATTGCTGGCAAAGTTCTTACCCTGCAACATGAGACACAATTATGTGTCATATAAATGATATGTTGTTTATATATTACAAGCCAGTGGTTAAAAGGAGGAGGAAATGGAGGTGAAAGAATTATCATTCTTTTTTCCTCCCAGAAACTACTGAAATCAGTGCTGGATTGTTTAATCCTGTTTTAACAAGTCTGCAGCCCTGCTACCTTTCTTCTTGGAAATAAGCTTTATTTAACTTGCATCTGAATAAGCATATGTAAGACTGCCCTGTGCAAACAGCAATTTATCCATTTATCCTAAATTTAACATTTTAGAAAGAAAAAAAATTGTATAGATGGTTTTGTATTGGCCTGAAAAAAGAAAAGAAAAAGGAGGCGGGAGAAACTGCTATTGTGTAATTTATGTAGTTCTTTGTAAAGAGAATGCAATTTTGTACCTTTTTTTTCAGACTGCAATGAATCTAATGAGAATTACTGTGCTTTTGAATAGCATGCGGAGGAATAGCTTTTTATGATTTTGTTATTGCATATTTCTGAGGAGGCATACAGAGAGATGTGTTTACAACTGAATCTTGTTTTCTTCTGTAAGGTGGGATGTTGTTGCCAACACATATCAGCCCAGAATCTTTTTTCTTTGAAGGGTAGGGGATTTCTATTTTTCCATTTAAGTTCTGGGTATCTGAACTGAACTATTCCTCCAAGATCTGTGCTCCTGAATAGGAAGATTACTTGACATCTGGAAGGAGCAGAATAAAAAAAAATCCTGAAAGTTTAGATTAATAAGTAAACTTTTAAAATAAATAACTAGGTTTCCCCCCTCTTTTAATCAGGGTTACAGGCTCAAATGAATATGAGGGTTATCCACAAAATAGATTATGTTTTGTGATAGAAAAAAAAACAAAGTGTAGGAAATTTTTTTATTATATACACTTGAAAGTGACACTTAAATACTACTTTTCAACATATTCACCGAACAAATTGAGACACTTATCATAGCGGTGAACAAGCTTTGTAATTCCATTGTTATAAAATTCAGCCACCTGAGACTTGAGCCAGTCAGTCACGCCCACCTGCAGTTCCGCAGTTCAGCTGTTCATCATGAATGTTAGTTTGGCCATTTTTAAACTTAATGCACCATTGGCGCACTCTACCTTCAGTGATGATGTTGTCCCCATACACTTCACACAGTTGCCGAAAAATTTCAATTGGTTTATGGTTTTTTGCCAACAAAAACCTTATCACTGATCGCACCTCACAACTGGAGGGATTTTCAATTGCAGCACACATTTCAAACATTTGCTGTGAAATAATGGGCAACGATATGAACCTCCCACTAGCACAACTAGATGCAGACTGAGCAGTGGATGCACAGACCAAAGATGGCCACGCTAGCTCCACCCCTTCTTGTTACAGATGAAAACATAATCTATTTTGTGGATAGCCCTTGTATTATTATAAGCACAACATTGGGAGGGTGATAAAATGGGAAAAGGAAAAACAAAAAGCATCATTCATGGTGAATTATGTTCTTGTTTGAGAAAATTTTTGGGGACATATTCATGAAATTCACCAGGAAATGAACTTGATTTAAAGATTTGTTTTTCCATTTGTTTTCAAATTTCTTTGTACATTCTAAAGAAAACTAGGAATTTACATGTTTGTAGAATCCTGTCTGACTGTTATTCTTGTTATATTGTACTGCTTAATCAACTATTGACTAGTTCTATAGTCAGTCTGTTTATCCCAGACTGATTATAGCTGTTAAAAATCTATAAAAAATCCACACATCCAAATGGCATTTAGACCAATGAAACCTGGTTAAACCAACTCTAAGCTGCAGCAGCTTCTTGATAAATTTTAAGGAAAAGCTCAGCCAGAGATGTTGCAAGAAGTTGCAATAGATTTATTTTATGAAAATCAAACTGGTTCATTTTAAGCAGAACGTTCGAGACTCAGGCAAGTGGTAGAAATATGCATAACTAATTTGCCTTGGAAAAATTTTTAAATTTCTTGCTTTTACAATAGATCTACTGAAGAATGCCGGTCTAAATGAATAAGAATATATTCGATGGGGTTTTTTTTTTTTAAAAAAATAGAAAATTAGGTCATTTTAACCCATAGGAGATGAAAAGCTGGAGAGGTGGGTGGATTTTACTTGATGGATTAACAATAGGATGAGTCACTGTGGGTTTTTTCTAGATGTCTTTTTATATTTAATGTAGCCTTTCCCTTGACATATAGACACTGACTTATTAGTATGTTTTAAATAAGTAGTGAAGAATATATTTAAGGACAAGTTTAGCAGCAGTCCAAAAATAGGCAGTGCTAGGATAAAGAAATGGCACAAGGTTATGAAAATTTAAATTAAACACCAATTGCATAAAATCAAATTCATTCAATATTATTAAAAAGTCTACTTTCCACATATTTGGTCATTTGATAATTTGTTCTGTGAAATTATAATTTAATGGTGATCTTTGGAAGGGCTACAGGGGTTATATCCATGGTATCTGAAATTGCATAACCATGTTTACCCCATTTTATCAAATTTGGTGTTGAGTTGGGTAGCCAGTCCTGAGAATCCCAATTACTGATGACAACTAAAGATTGTAAGTATTTTTCTGAGTGGTAGATAAGAAAATCCTATTCAGTGAGTTAGTATTCTTTCAGAATTAATATGAAAAAAGGGTTAAAGATTAACAGCTTTTGGCAAAGAATTTAATAAGGATGAAAAAGGCCAATGTTGCTAAATATACCTAAATAGGGACAAGATTTGACTTTAAAAAAAATCTGTAGGTCAATATCATTAGAGAATAATAATAGTTCACAATTATTCTAGTTGAAAACTTTGCAAGAATTTGTAAGAATCAATGTGGGTTTTTTATCTAAAAGATAGCTAAAGGACAATATTTAAATGTTTTGGGCATTTTAGAATACATAGAGCAAAAAGTCACATTGATTTGCTTAGATGCAGAGAAAGCCTTTGACAATCTGAATGGACTTCCTTATTCAAGGTTTTGGAGGGTATGGATTTTGGAGGGAACTTTATAAAACGGCTAAGATCAATTTGTCACTAAATAATTGTTAAGAGAGATCTAACAAAAATCTGTGAAATACACAAAAAGAACAAGACAGGGATGCTCACAGTTTCCTTTTTTGTTTATTTAGGTTATTGAAAGACTGAATAGAGATATAAGGCATGATGAGAGGATTATGGGAGTTACAATTAAAAAAATAAACTTAAGGCTTACTGAGTTCTGCAGATGAGTTGGTGTTGGTTCTGGAAGATCCTTTAAAAAGAATTGAAACTTCTCCATTGTGCTAGCAGAGAATCCAATGACTGGGTGATGATCTCTGTTCTGATCATGTGCCTGAGTCAATCAAACTGAAGACACACCTTTTGTCCCTGGTTGTCCCAGTTTTTTCATCTCAGGTTCTGATCGAAAGCTTTTATCTAGAGCTCCCAGCTTTTATCAAGAGCTCCTGGGTTTTTTTGCATTTGTTTACCACAGTCATAGGATTCTTCTACACACAGTATCAGGTCAGTTCCAACTTTCTCTACCAGTGAGGCTGCCAGATTGTGTAATTTCTCCCCGCAAGGGGAGGGTGATCCCTGCTAGACAGCTGGGCTATGAGTGTGGGACTTTGCTTTCCCACTGCTGGCATTAATTAAAGTCATCGGATCCTTCCAGTCTCATGCAATTGACCCTCATTACCATTCCAGCTTCGGAATTCTGTGCTTGGCCATGGAGAATTTTTTTCCACTGCTTCTCTCTCTTCTCACTTTGTTGACAATGAGTGAGCAGCGGCAGTGGCTTTGGCAAGGTTTTTGTGGCCTCAGCCTATTCCCCTGATCATTTGAAAGCTTCTCTGTGTGTGTGGACTTTCAAAAGTGAGAGGAACATCTGATGGGGGCCCTTTTATCCAGGCGCCCCTCCACCCTCCCTCCCTACCTCTGCTGAACACTTATTGGGGATTTGGGGGTGGCTGACCTTCCCTGGAGGTGGTTATGGAAAAGGGGTTCTCTCTGCTCCAGAGACCTCTCAGTGCCTGAGCTTTCAGCTTGCCTGGCCTCCACAGATGATCTGCTGCCACAAAGATGCCTATTGGTGATTATTTTTTCCTCAGGAGGAATACTGGCTTAGTCCTCAGTTTGATTTTTTTTTCCTGAGCCTGGAGGACTTATCTTCATCTAAAATTCTGACAGTTGGAAAAGAGCATGGAGAGTCCAGAGGGGAGAGGGGAGGAGTTTTTTCTCTCCTCAAATCTCATTGGCCAGTCTGCTCACAAGCAGTTTCCAGGCATATTACTCTGTTGCCATTGCTCCAGCTTCTCAGCCTTCCCTCCCAGGAGCCTGCAACATTGTTATTCCAAGTGCAGGGCTCCATCTCCTGGCCAGTCACTGAACTTCAGTCAACTAAATACCAACAGCAACAATATTTTATTGTGACAGACAGCAGCTGATTTTATTTATTCCTCCCAGGGCTTGGGATTTTTTTTTGCTTTTCAAGCAATCATGGGGGATGATCATCAGCCCCTAGGGGCCAATAGGGGAAATGCTGCTCAGGGCCATTCCACATCTGGTCATTCTTCTAATGGCAGAAATGGTCTCCCCAAATCTGTGGCTAGAGTAGCCTCAAATAAGATCAGGCCAAAGCCCTTCACAAGACCTCCAGATCTGAGGAGAAAATTGCCTCCAGGCAACAAAAGGTCATTGAGAAGGAATTGAAAAATCCAAGAGGAACAGAGCAACCACTCTAGGGATGCTCCGTTCCACTTCCTCCACTCCCAAACTTGTGGGGGAACCAGTTCAGAATGGTCTTTCACCTGACCATGCAAGAGAGGCTTCACCATCTGCTTCCTTGTCATGGGTTGCATCAGCTTTGTTTATAACTACAGCTGCAGGATCATTGCTGCCACCCAGTTTCTGCAGATGCCACTCTCGATGATATTCAGTTTGCATCTCGTGCAATTGGATTTTCTGTTACCTTGAGATGCCACTACTACTGTGGCCTGGTCCACACAAGCCTCTATAGAGGAAATCTGCAGGGAGGCCATGTGGTCCTCCTCTTACCCGTTTATCCAACATTATCATCTGGATTCTTTTGCCTCTGCAGATGCCACCTTTGGCATAGGGTCTTGCAGCAGGTATGTTCATCTGAGGTCTCCTAGCTATAGAAGTTGTGCCCACCCTAGGACTGTCAGCTTTTGGTAGGTCCCAGTCATTGGATTCTCTGCTAGCACAATCGTGAAGGGGCATTGATCCTACCTGATATGCTCCTTCTCATTGTGCTTAGCAGAGAATCCAATACCCTCCCATTGTCAGATTAGGTAATTGCTAGGGAGGCTAGGGGCATTTTTTTTGCAGGAGCTCTAGCTCAAGGTTCTTCACTGAAAACACTGGGACAACCAGGGACAAGAGGTGTATCTTCAGTTTGATTGACTCAGGCATGTGATCAGAACAGAAGTCATCACTTGGTCATTGGACTCTCTGCTCAGCACAATGAGAAAGAGAATATCAGGTAGGACCAACACTCCTGTTTCAAGATTAATAAACAGAAAACAAATGTTAGCAAAAATATGAAAGTAGAAGATCAAATTGAATTGATGAATAAAATGGGTTTTAAGAAAGAAGAAAAGAAATAAAGTGAGAGGAAGGTAAAACATCTGGTACCACTATGACAAGTATGAACTGTATGTTATTTCAAAATAATATCTTAGGACATGGAATGATTTTTTAAAAAAAATGAAACATGCTAAGATGGAGCAAACTGTAACTGTCATTGCAGGGAAAAAATTATGTGATAAAAATGAATCTCTTATTTAGAACAATGTTTTTATTTCAGATAAAAACTGTTTTGACAACTGATGCAACATTTAAACAGTGGTAAATGATCCATTTAAAATTGTGTGACAGAAAAATCAACTATGAGGGAAATATAAGATCTTACAAGATGCAAAGGAGAGAGAAGAATTGGGTCTTCCTTATTTGAAATTGTATTTTGTGGTTTGCTGTTTCATTTGGATGAAAAATTGAGCGCTCCTGAGAAACAGAAGGCTTTTGGAATTAGAAGGACATGAGAATTTGGGGGGGGGGGGGGGATGGATATTTGTGGTATGAAAAAGTCAAGGTTAATGTGGATTTTAAAAAATTGTTATGTTAGATATGGGATAGATACAAGTCCAGGTTGTGCCTCAAAACACTTTGTAGCTCTTGGCAAAAGAAGCATTTTATAGATGAGAAATAACAGACAAAAACAAATGGCTATCTTATCATGAGATACCAGAATTTTATCAAGGGGAATACAGAATAAAATTCAGAGAAGAATTGATGGCAGAGGAATATAATTTTCTTATTTACAATTATTAGAAAGATTTAAAATAGTCAAAAAAGTTTATGGTTTTGAATATTATAAGACTAAGACTGAGCCTAAAACAGAATTGTGTACAAATGATGGATATTTAACTGCTAAAATATACAATGCTAAACAAGTATTGAAATTTGAACCAAACGAGCAAGTTAATGTATGATAAAGTGGATTCAAAGAATTTGTTATAATATAAAGATGGAACATGGGAAAATATGTGGCTGAAAGGATTAAAGTTTACACAATATTATAATAATAAAGATTCTTTTATAAAATGATGCCGTGCATGTCACCAGAGAAATTATATAGAATGTATAAAGGGATTTCGATTTATGTTAAAATGTGAACAACATGAAGGGACATTTTATTATAATTTGTGGACTATAAAAGCTAGAAAATGTTTGATTGAAATACACATGTTGATTTAGATAATTTTAAAACTGAGTTTTAAGTTTTCCTTTAGGAAGTTATGGATGAACGGTTGGAGTAAAGTCATGAAACTTCATTTTTGTATATGACAAGTGCAGCAAGATTATTGTATGCACAAAAATTGAAAGATTTAGCACTATCCACAATGGACAAATTGGAGAAAAGACAATATTTATGTTTACTGTGAAGTGGAAGATATTATGGACTTTTTGTGTAAAACAGAAAAAAATAAATTAGCATTTTGGTTTGATTATTATACAGATTAAATTATAGAAAGAAGGGTGTTATCTTGTAATCATAGTAGAAGAGGTGAATTTATAACTACTTGTAAGTTCTGTAAAGAAGATTAGAAGCTTTTAAAGCTATTGGATAAAGAACTTGAAAGAAAATGTGGAACTATTATATATGTTGACAGCTATGAGAATCCTATACATGCAAAAATGGAAAGACATTTCAAATCCCACAATGAAAGAATGGATGGAAAAAGTGATGGAGATGGCTGAGATGGCAAAGGTGACTGTTTTAATTAAAGAGAAAAACCTATCCAGTTTTGTTTCCACCTGGAAACTATTTCTGGACTTTGCACTTGAAATAGAAACAAAGTGAAACGTTGATCCTAGGTTTTGATGATTAGATTAACTTTGTTATTATAGAAATGGCTTGCATCTATTAGAAATGTAAAGCAACAAGTGGAGGTTATAATCGTGTTTTGTATTCTATTACACTGAAAAAAGTTAGAAATCAATTTTTTTTGTTCTCTATCCTTGCATTTTTTTCTCCCTTTTCCCCTTTTATTTTTTTGTCTGTATTTGTACTTTGTTATAATTAATTCATTTTCTTTAAAAAAGGAAGAAAATTGGAGGTTACTCCTTCATATCTTTTTTTCTCTTTTCTACTTTTTCCTTTATTTTATTATAATCTACATAAAATTTGGATGAAGAATCAAAGATGACTTCAAAGAAAAGCAAGGATAATACTCAAAATAAAATGTGAGATAGATGCCCAAAGGGGCTGAAAGCACACTGAAACAAAGCAACTCTAACTTGTTTATGGAAGAGAAGCAAGATGGGACTGCTCAACCTTTTGGGGGAGAATGTTCCATAAGGTGAGGGCTACTGCAGGAAAGATTTCATGCCATGAAAAACCTCCCAAAGGGTAAGAACTTACAGAGAACCATTTTCATTTTCAAAACCTCAGACAGTTGCTTCCAGGAGAGGTCAAGAAGCAATCACAATTTCAGGAGTTAAAAGGATTAGAATATTTATTTACCCACAGAATTTTCCTTGCTTGGATGACAGTGAGCCTAACAAGTTCATACCCTTTTGGGCTTCTTATTAACTTTACAGAAACACAAAAGGAGACTTGAATCAACAGGAAAGATGCTCAATCTAAGCCTACCTGTTTTCTTATTTTCGATTGGTATGGAACTGCATATAAAGAGAAAGCAGTGCATGCATTTAACTTTGCTCAGTGGTGATAGTGACTTAAGAAAGAATGGGAATGGGCCATTGCTAAAATATGTTTCAAAATGCAATATACTGCAAAGTACATTGTGTTAACCCAAAAGATCTGACAGCATTTAGTTAAAAATCAATGCATATTACTTTGTTTCCTTTTAAAGTAGGAAAAAATAGGCTGTTCTGGTCAAAAGGAATCATAATAATCATTAATTCTTGGCTACAGTAGCCATCAGATCTGAAAACTTGCCCTATATTTGTCATCTCTTTTATGTTTAGAACATTTATACTGGCAGATGAAGAGCTGACTAAAATTCAAAAGCTTATCTCTGCGCTTCTTACTGTTCATACCCTCCTCCAAATAATCTCATCAACATTATGTTTATCTTTTTCACCCTAAGCTAAATATAGTGGCTAACATTTTTTTCTAGATTACATTTTACTATAGCTTTTTTTGTGCCTGCCTGCAGTCATCTGTGAAGGGACCAGGATGCCAAAAAGTTCAAAGTTATGAGTGTTTATTGGGGCTAATTGTATGAAGATTGCTTTTATGTTTTATCCATCCTGGGGCTCTTATTAATGCATATCATTATGATTAGTTGCACAGTCAGCCAGCTGTTTAGACTGGATTTGGCACTGTTAACCACCTATCAAGTCTTTCCCAAGGACCTGGGCTAAGCAGATGTTGCTTGAGGTGATAAAAGAATTGTCACAGGATATAAGCTGTTCCAAGTAAAGTTGACTTTTGCAAATGGCAGATGGAGATTTTATCAATGTCAATGATGTCCAAGATGTTCCAGATGTTGTGGTATTGCACCCAAGGCAGCTGTTTCTATTGGTACTATCTTTGCTTTATATTCCCACAGGTGTTATACTCTATTTGTAGGTTGATCATGTTTTGAGACTATCTTCAGGTCTTTCACTTCTCTTCTGCTATTTCCAGGTGCTGCAACATCTACTATCAGCTTTTTTTCTATCTCTCTTATCAAGTTTGGAATGTTACGTGGCAAATGCTTGTATGTTTGAATTCTAAAATCTCAGAGCACTTTAACTTTTTTATTTTCAGTTACTTTGTTTTGTAGTGCTGCCTGTTCATGCTTTCTGGCAAATGGTATTTCTTGCAAAGATTCCAAAACATAATTGTTGCTACTTGGTCATACTGTTGTTTGTAATTCGCAGCAGCAAACTGTTTCTTCAGCTATTTTGCAGGGATGGGGCGTTGGTCCTACCTGATACGCTCCTCCTCTTCGTTGGGAGAGGTGATCCATTAAAGTCTGGGATTTCACTTCCTTCAGTGATTTATGACAGAGCGGCAAAATAAAAAGGCTGGTACCGCCCATCTTCCTCTTCTTTTGTGAAATTCATAAGATGATGCCTTTATCCTCTCTCTCTCTCTCATATTACCTCCAGTTCGACCAGGGCCTATTGGGAGGGAATGGATCACCTCTCCCAACGAAGAGAAAGAGCGTATCAGGTAGGACCAACGCCCCTTCTCCTTCCGGTTGGGAGAGGTTTCACCATTAAAGTCTGGGACATACCAAAGCCCATGTCCCTCAGGATGGGCCTAATGAAGGTCCTGGGTCAACTGCACTGCTTGTAAAACCCGCTTACCAAAGGCCGCTTGCGCTGATGCATACACGTCTAACTGGTAGTGGCTAATGATCAGTGTTGGGGAGGACCAAGTCGCTGCCCTGCACACCTCCTCAATTGATGCCTGAGTTGACCAGGCCACTGAGGTTGCTGAGCTTCTAGTGGAATGTGCCATTATTCCACCTGGTGCAGGGAAGCCTTGTGCTTGATAGGCAGCCCTGATCGCTGCCCTCAGCCACCTACCTACCATAGTGGATGAAGCCTTTTGACCCTGCTTACTGTCCTGGAAGGCGACCAGTAGCACCTCTGTCTTCCGGAACTTCGCAGTTCTAGCGATGTATATGTCTAAAGCCCTTCTAACATCCAGTGAGCTCCAATCCTCCCCTTCTGTAGTGGGTTGACTGGGGCTGAACTTTGGGAGGACAATCTCCTGAGCCCTGTGAAACCAAGAGTTAATCTTGGGAATGAAAGTTGGGTCTAATCTCAGAACCACCCTATCCTCGTGGAACACACAGAGGTCTTTCCTTACTGATAGGGCGGTTAGCTCTGAAATTCTCCTGGCCGATGTTATTGCTAACAAAAATACTGTTTTCCAAGTTAGCATGGCTATTGGTACCAAACCCAAGAGCTCAAAGAGTTCCCTGGTGAGAGCTGTCAGACCCTTGGGAAGATCCCAGGTCAGGTACCTATGCACTACTTGTGGCCTAAGGTTGGTTGCCCCTTTCAGGAAGTTGCGTACCATAGGGAGTTGAGATAGGCCCCCTCCGGAACCTGATCCAAAACAGAGGAGAGGGCTGCCACCTGTCTTCGCAGTGTGCTGGGGGCCAGACCCTTGTCCAGGCCGTCCTGGAGGAATTCCAGGACCTGGTCTGCTGTCACATTGGCAGGATTTAACCCCTTGTTCAGACACCAAGACCTGAATACCCCACAAATGGCCTCATAAATTTGAAGGGTAGCCGACCGGCGTGCTGCTTGAATTGTGTCTATCACTCTGTTGGATAGTTTGGCCCTAGCTAGTGTTTGCCACTCAAAAAGCCAAGCGGCTAGCTGGAGCCACTGTGGGTCCGGATGTAAGATCACTCCCTGGCTGAGGGATGCCTCTGACATGGGTAGTCTCCACGGGTTGGCTATTGCTAGGCTCTTCAGGTCGGCCAATCAGGGCCGTCTCAGCCAATGGGGAGCCACGAGTATCAGCTCCGCCTTTTCCTGCCGTAGCTTGTGAATCAACACGGTAATCATTGCTATGGGGGGAAAGGCATACAGCAGACCCCTGGGCCACTGGCAGCAGAGTGCATCCACATCCTCTGCACCTGTTGACGGGAACCTGGTTATGAATCTGTCGAGCTGCACGTTTTGTGGCGATGCAAACAGATCGACGCACGGTTGACCGAAGCGTCTCGCTATTTGACGAAAGAGGCTGGGATGCAGTCTCCATTCCGCACTGTCTATTGTCATCCTGCTCAACCAATCCGCCTGGACATTGGAGACCCCTGAAATGTGTTCGGCCATCAATGTCCGGATGTTCTGCTCCGCCCAGGGGACTAGCTATTGAGCCTCTTCCATGAGGGCCCTTGACCTCGTACCCCCCTGCCTGTTTATGTGTGCCTTGGTCGTGATATTGTCCGTGAGTACGAGGACATGTTGTCCCCATGCTCTGTCCTGGAATGCCCTGAGTGCTAGGTGGACCGCCCTCAACTCCAGCCAGTTTATGCTGTGTGAGAGCTCTTCTGCAGTCCACTTCCCTTGGCATACCAAATTCCCTAAGTGGGCTCCCCACCCATATAGGCTGGCGTCAGTGGTGATCATTACTTGGGTCGAGACCCGGAACAGCGATCCCTTGTGGATCTGTGGTGACCGCCACCAACCGAGTGATTCCAGGACCTCCCTGGGGACTGTGACTTTGTGCGCCGAGTGACTGGTACTGTCCTTCTGATAAGGCAGGAGGAACCATTGCAGAGTTCTCATGTGTAGCCGTGCCCAGGGAACAATACCTATACAAGACACCATGGTACCCAGCAGTCTGGATAGCATTTCCAAGGTCACCTCCCTGCCCCCCAGGATCCCCTGGACCAGAGTACGGAGGTTCTGAGCCTGTTCCTGTGACAGGAACACCATACAACTGTTTGTGTCTATCACCGCCCCCAGGTGTTGGAGACAGGATGTCGGCACGATATGACTCTTCTTCCAGTTGATTGAGAACCCATGGTCCTCCAAGGCCCTGATCGTCTCCCATAGATCTTGTTCTGCTGAGGTGCTGGATGACATGATCAGGATGTCGTCGAGGTAGCACTGAATGTGAACGGGAATGGTACGCAGGCGTGCAGTTACTGCTGCTAGTAGTTTGGTGAACACCCATGGTGCTGAGGAGAGGCCGAAGGGTAGGGCCTTGTACTGGTAGCGTCCCTCGGTAGCAGAACCTGAGGAACTTCTGGTGGTCCGGATGAATCGGAACATGTAGATACGCCTCTGTCAGGTTGATGGAGGACAGCAGATCCAACTCTCTGACCGATCTCAGAATACTCTATAGCGAGTGCATCTTGAAACGTCGATATGCCAGGCATTTGTTCAGTCCCTTGAGATTCAGGATTGCTCTCCATCCCCCCGACGCTTTTGGAATGATGAACAGAATGGAGTAGAACCCCAATCCTCTTTGATCGGATGGAACGGGCTTTATTGCCCTGATTTCCAACAGGTGTTTGATGGCTTCTCGCATGAGGCCCCATCCTGCCCAGTCCTTTGGGGTGTGGCAGGTCCGGAACTGGCATGGTGGCAGGGACAGAAATTCTAGACGAAGTATGGTGCGTTTTATCCATTCGTCATTTGTGGTCTCGCACCACCGATCTGCAAAATGTGCGAGACGGCCACCAATGCCTGGGCCAAGCTCCCCGTCATTTCGCCTTGCGATCGGGTTTCCCCCGACCTCCACGAAAGGGCCTCCGGCCAGAGTTGTTGTGCGAGGGAGTGAACGAGCTGTTATACTGCCTGCCTCTGGATCCCCGATCCTGTTGCCTGTCAACCCGGATTGTTGGCCTGATGGGAACCTATCTCGATGGTCCCGAAAGGATTGCTTGTGATTGTAGGAAAAAAAATTCTGCTTCCACCCTTGACGATGGTTGCCATTCTCTTCTTCCCATCTTTAGTGGTTACAAGGGCAGGTTCCAGCGCGTCCCCAAACAGTTTCCCCACTGCAAAAGGGGATGAAGTCAGCTTCCACTTTTTCTTTATGTCCACTGGCCAGCTGCACAGCCACAGCAGGCATCTGGATGTAACAGAGGTGCCCAGTGCCCTGCCACAGAATTTGATAGCGTGTAAGGTCGCATCTGCCGAGAATTCCGTAGCTGCCATCAACTTGGTGATATCTTGATGTGCCTTGAGGTTATCAGCTGGGATCTTCGCCTGGCGTTCACGGAGCCACAACAGCATGGCCCGATTGAAAAAGGAAGCCACCGTAGCTGCCTTCACTGCCCAGGCTATCATCTGGAAACCTCTAGAAATGACTTGCTCCAGTTTACGGTCATCCGCTTTTAACGCCTCCTCAGGGCCCGCCATTACGGTATCCGTCTATGCCAAGGCCACCAGTGGTTCATCCACTTCGGGTGGCTGGAGCAACTTTGCTATGTCCTCCATCAGGTTGTTAAAATGGCGTTCCGATGCCAGGGGCGTTTGTCCGGCTGTCGGAACTGTCCATTGTTGCAACAAGGTGTCCCGGAACAGCAGTGGGGACGGAACTTCCTCGGCTTTTGCTGCTGTGGTTTGAATAGGAAATGCTTAGCCTCGTTCTTTGCTGTCTCTGACCCTTGGCTGGGATTGTGTCCCCCCAATTCAGTGGTAAATTTAGCCTTGCTCAGCAGTGTACTAAACAAGGCCGCTTTAAACAGGCCAGATGAGGAGGGTTGTTCGTGAGGCTCGGCCTCATCCGCCGACCACATCTGGGACTCCCCTTCTGACTCTACCAATCTGCTTCCAGATACAGAGGATGCCTCATCCACTGTCTCGATGTAGGGTGGGGGTGGTGAGGCTCTATCCCTACCCACTGTACGTGAGGGCTCTCGTGGCCCCTCGGGCTGCCTAGTAGCAGGAGTGTTGGCCAGCACCCTTGATAGCATCTGTTCCAGGCCATCGATAAATATGCAGCTCAGGTCTGGTGGGCCTGGTACAGTAACTGGACATTGTTCGGTCACCAGGCCCCCTGTTGTTCCGTTGAGGGTGTGGCCGTCAGGTGCCTCTCCCGGGGATCTACTAGGGGGTTGAATCTGCACCCCCTGTTCGGCCAACCGTGGTTGCTCTGGGGATCTGCTTCCAGCAGAGGCCTTTGTGCAGTGTCTTGTGTCACTGTGCAAGGACCCTTTTCTGGGTACCTTGCCATTGCCTTTATTCTTGGTCTCCTCCCCTGTGGTCAAATGCTTACGCTTGACCATACTTTTGCAATGTGTTTCAGGTTGTGGAGAAAAGCCTGCCTCCCCCATGCTGGGGGTGGAATCTGCCGAAGACATAAGGTGAGTCACATTTAGTATTTGATTAAGGAGGAGGAGGGGGGAGGGGGAAGGATCCCCCCAGGTATTCTTTTTCTCCCCCTTGGGTATACTCATATGATGGGGGGCTCCTCCCCCCTTGGGCCCTACTCCAAGGCCCTCCCCTAAGGAACCTTGTCCCATGGGGAATCATCCCATAAAACCTTTTCCCCCCATTGTGGGGGAAACTGGGGGGGCTGGGGGGCTGCTCTGAGGGGGTCTCGCTCTCCTATTCCGACTCCACCCCTGTCCCACTGCCTCTGCCCCTGCAGAGAGGCAGCGGTGGTGCCGGCGTCCAAGCCCTGCCTCCCCATGTCAGGGTTCCACACCACATCCTCAACGCAATTAAAATCCCAGAGAACAAAAGTACAAAGAATGAAATTTTATTGAAAACATGGTCTTGGTACCATGTGTGGAATCCCGAATCTAAAGCTTCCGGGATTCCAACACCCAAGTAAAACTCAAAGTTCCACCCAATTAATTCTCAC
>JAEANM010010737.1:0-15639 GCA_017656035.1 Myanophis thanlyinensis
ACTCCTTCCATCTTCTCTGCACACTCTCCTCACTTGTTAGCACCTTTCCATCTCTGTCTTTAATTACCCTTATCTGTTGCATATCCTTCTCATCTCTATCTATCTGTCTCCTTAATCTGTACAAGTCAAGGAGAATTCTTCTCCTTCAATGTGACATTGAAATGTAAGATTTTTTTTTTCCTTTTTCATTAGATAAGAATCACATCACTGATTATCATCATGCAACTCCATGCCACCATTCCAGTAAAGACAGTATTTTCTGGCTTCCGCTCAAAGAAAAACAAGGTAGCACTTTTATGGTTTAAGTTTCTAAAGGACACTTTTATGTAACTGTGAAACTATATGGTTATGTAGCTCAAATTCACTTTATAGTTGTATGCAGGCATAACTATTTTACAGTAGAAAAAAATTGTTTGATGTTAGGATAGTTTGAATATAAGGGATCACTTCCATTTGAATTGAAAACCAATCAAAGGGTTAAAATTTACAAAAAATGTGGAGTGTAAGCCAGTATCTAAGTATATATCACTACATTCTGTTTTCATTAGATATATTTCTAGTCATATAAAAGCATTACAAACACAGTGGGTAACCAAAAGTATTTTAGGAAATTCATATTGAACAATCTAGAGCGGCAAAGCTGAAAAAAGGACAGTTGTATTCCATACAGGAACTGGACTTTAATGTTAAATAATTTGACAGCTGGCCCATAATAACTCCTTTTAGTCTCTTCGCAAATACCATAGTTTTATTATAATTAATCTTCGTTATAATGCTGAATTGCAGCACATAAAGCTCTTCTAAGAATCACTGCATCATCTGCATATAGGCAGATAGAGATATATTTGTCTGCAAACTTAGGAGGATGAAAATTCAGGCTACTTAAGTGACCCACTACAACAGTGATATAAACATTAAATCAAAATGGAGAAAGTATGCAGCCTTGTTTGACTCCTAATGAATTATAATAACATTTGATAAAACTCCCTGTGAACTACAACTCATTTTCAGAGAGATGTTATTACAAAGCTTCTGATTAAAAAACAATAAATAAAGGCAGCCAATTTTTATTGCAGTATAACAGGAGATGGAATCAAATGTTGCTCAGGGATTAATAGAAACTGCATGTAAAGAGATTATGGTATCAAAGGACTAATTTTCCACAGAATGTTGGACTTGCCTGGCATACATAGTAGTATGAAACAAATAAAAGTCCTATATATGGCAGGATTATCCCTGTTAACTTTTTTGAAAATAAAGAAAATAAGGACTATGATTACCATGCTTAAAAATGTGGCCCCATTTGTCAGTATTTATTCATTTCATTAAAACAGCATGACTGAAATAGTAACACCATTGATGATACTTTTTATTTAGGTTAGGAGGAATTAAATCATCACCAGAGGTGGCCTTTTGATATGGCCCTTCATATCACAACAGGCTAGTACATTAGATATTTCAGTGCTGCTGTACAAATGTCTGAAATGTTCTTCCAGACCTTGAAGGGAATGGAACCGTCAAACTGAGATGGTCCTTTACAGCAAAAGGAGAGCCAAGTATTTGATATGAACTATTTGAATCTAATCTTCTTTCTTCCAAGTTTTAACCCCAGCAATTCTTTGTGCATATTTTAATGGCAAAAGTCTGCATGACCCTTGTATCTCCCTTCTCTTTGGAGAAACATAGAAAACTGTTGAATGGGTAAGAATTCTGATGGCAGAAGCAGTAAACCTTTTCTTGTTTATTTATTATCATACCTCATGCCATATTCTACCGATACAACATAGAAAACCCAGAAAAACTCAGATGGGTTATAATAATGTTTGAAAGTCTTATTACTTTAATTATATTGTTTATCTTTTCCAAAACTCTAATAATATCAGAGCTCTTGTTCTAGACAAATTCAGTTATTTAAATTGTTCACTGTAGCAAAAGATTAATTCAATTAAAATAAATATATCTGCCCTGCTTCACCATTGTAATACTATTCTTTTTGATAGTCAAATATTTTTTAGAACGTTTTAAATCTTATTAAGGTAGAGATGATAAATAATTCATTTCACATATACAGACCTATCCCTTGCCATTTGGATTTGCCCATTTTTTATTCTGAACAGTAGTATTTGGATTAGATAAAATCCACACTGTTAAATTTGTCTGAATTAATTTAGAAGGGATAGTCTTCCAGCACTTCAATTTATATTATTAATTCATTTTAAAGTATTAGGTCTATATCTCATGACTGTGATAAATGGAGCATAGGATTCAGTGCTCAAAAGATATTAAAATATGATATGTGTTTAATATTCATTGTTTATTTTGCATATTAGATTTATATATTAGATTTATATAGTCTGGGGTTATAAAAATGTGTACCAAAAGACCTGCAAGGACAAATAACAATCA
Organism: Myanophis thanlyinensis; assembly: GCA_017656035.1. Lineage (NCBI taxonomy): Eukaryota > Metazoa > Chordata > Lepidosauria > Squamata > Homalopsidae > Myanophis > Myanophis thanlyinensis. Next base: position 2,407 of record JAEANM010010737.1, read on the forward strand.
TGATGAATATTGCTCCCCACTGTTTGTCATGGATGAATGGAAGGAGAGCTCTTCTAAGTACATTGCTTTTATTAACAATACTACTCTGATTATAAAAACTTCCTATTTTACTGCAATTCTGGCATCAGTTCATAATCTTGGGGGAATCTCACTGCAGTGGCCACTACCTGCAACAATTGTAATCAGAGATACAACAAGAGATCCAAGTGGCCTTCTGCTGGTGGAGTTTGGGGTCCTTAAACACATGGCATTTTGCCTGTTGTTTTTCTAAGATGAGTGTAGGTCTTCTAAGAAGTGGGTGTGTATTTAATTGCTGTCCAATTTAACCTTGTTTGCTTTCTGGGTTATCTTATTTTACTGCTGCATTTTTGATAGTTGTACAGTATAGTTCTCATTTCCCCCCTGAAACAATCCAAAATTATTGGAAGTCAGGCAATGCAAAAAAAGTTATGTATTTTTTATATTTATTTATTTTAACCTTTTTAAAATCAAATGGAGTGAATCTCCAACATTTGATATGGGGGTCATCTTGTAAGCTGCTTAAACACCTTATTGCTGTTAGTGCTTATTGATGTCCCTAATGTCAGCTTTGATAGCTAAAGCATCATGATGAATCCTAATGAACGGTATGGATTTTTTTCTGGTAAGCTTTTTTTCTGGTTACTACTTGGGCTAATACTCCTATCTCAATTGATTCAGCAACTCTTCCAAGTACATTCCAGTAATAATTTTGATCTCGTCCATCCACCTCATATGGTATTTCTTTTCCCTTGTCTACTTTCTTCACCTTTGCCAAGTATTTTAGCCCATAATCCACTCTGATCATATACCAAAAATATGTAAGTTTTTCTTTGCTGACCAATGTCCCATGTGCAATCTCATTATTTGAAGATATGTAAATGCTTTAACTATTACTATAGCTACTGTATTCTTACCTTGTTTACCATATAAATAGCTTTATCTTTCATCAAAATAAATTTCTACCTATTCACTTCTTCACTGTCAACTGTAGAGTTAACAATGATTGGCTTTGTCTTCGTAATAGATCACAATAGACCAGATTTTCCCTTTGTTTTTACTTTCATAATGAGCACTTCTCTACAAAATGTCAACTCTGAAGTGAACCTGGCTGAAGCTATCTTGTGTTGCCTCTTAGTTGCCATAGTTGTCTGAGGGGGGGAAGGAAGGGGGGGAAGTAGATAGCCCGGCTAGCAGTCAAAACAAAAAAAATTTCCTGTGGGAACCAAGGTCATTGTAACAGGTGGCTGTTGAAGAAAGAGATGAGCCTGCCATCCATCCTAATTGGACAATGTGACTGGGGACACCTGGGAGGGGGGATTTTACTCTTTTAATTAGGTGAAAACAGCATGAATTGCTAGAGTTGGTTTTCCTAGCTGTGCGATATGATGTATCCTATAAACATGTTCTTCGAGGAATCTACCTGCCTTGGAGTTTTGCTTTCAGTGGGTGTATTACTCAGAACACTGACATTAAACCAACTCTCCTAACTTTCCACTCCAACTGGAGCTGCTCTCCAGGATGCTCACTTGATCTCTCAAGGGAGAAGAGAAGACTGAGGGAAGACTGCGTATATGGAGAAGCAAGGGGAAGGAGCTGCTGGCACCAGTATGACCCCCACAGAGAGCCTGCAGACCCCCACAGAGAGTCTGAAGACAGCAGTGATGCTGATGGAGGTCACTCACTCAGCAGTGACCCAGCCTAAGGTCTGAGTGGAGGTGGCAGCCACCAGGGCTGAAGAAGATCTCAGATGCCAGGGCTCTTTTCAGAGGCTCAGGATGGAGTTCCCACTGACATCCACTTGGGAGTCGGCTGCCTTCGCCCTGCACTGAAGAAAGAGGAAACCCCCTGAGCTACACAAGGCTGGAGAATGGTGATACCTGAAAGCTTACCCAGGGTAGGCAGGGAATGGTGGACAGGATTAGGAATGAGCACATCAGAGGGACAGCTCACGTTGGCTGTTTTGGGGACAAGGTCAGAGAGGCCAGATTGAAATAGTTTGGTCATGTGCAGAGGAGGGAGAGTAGTTATATTGGTAGAAGGATGTTGGAGATGGAGCTGCCAGGCAAGAGGTCAAGAGGAAGGCCAAAGAGGAGATATATGGATGTGCTGAAAGAAGATATGAAGGTGATTGGGACAAGAGTGGATGATGCCGAGGATAGAGTTGGGTGGAGGTGGTTGATTTGCTGTGGCGACCCCTAATGGGAACAGCTGAAAGAAGAAGTAACTTCATCTTATAAAGATGAGTACATCATATTGGCACATCTGGGGGAAACCTGGGCACAATTCCTGTGACCTCATGATCTGGACTCCAGCTGCTCTGATGCACCTGTGAAGTGCCGTCCTTGATGATGGATAGATTCATGGTAGTATTGGACCAGCAGGTTCATTACATGCTGATGACCTGGAAGGGTGACAGGGTGCTTAATGTTTGAGTCTATTTCAGCCTTCTCTAGACGCCCCCCTACTCGAAATAAGTCATGGCTGTCAAGGAATGGGTTCAGCTTCAGGAGTGGACTAGACTTCAGGATAGGCTTTTTAGCTTTTAGACACTCAGATACTACTGGGTATGCATCTTGTTGCACATTTCATAGAATTCCTCTTTCTGCTTGAAGGTAACTATCTGGAAAGCTTATCTTGTGATGCAGGAAACAGATGATCACTGCTACACCCTATATGAGAGGTCTCCATCAGGAGAAGCATTCAAAGTGAGCTGGTTCTAGGGACAGTTTTGACATCTCCTTGACTCTTGTCAACAAGCAGCTGGCCTGGGTGGTCATCTTCTTGTCCTGTCTGAGCGATTTGCTGGGCACCTGAGATCTAACATTGGCATCTTGATCTGGATCTAGAAGCTCATGATGTTCTGATCTCTGTGGCATCAAGGTATCTGGGTGATTCAAGAACTCAGGACCGTTTAGCCAGGTTGATGCTGCCAATTGGAAAGCAGGAATAGACCATGTAGCATGATCTGCAGGGTTCTGGTCTGTCAGCACATACCACCACTGCACAGGACTTGAAGAGCACCTGATCCTTTCCACTCTATTACTTACATAGACATAGAATCATCTGTTTTGATTGTGAATGTAGCCTAGCACCACCTTGCTATCTGTATAAAAGGTGGTGGGTTGCAACTCAAGGTCTATTGTTTTTGTTATCAAGTCTGCAAGTTCTACTGCCAATACGGCATCGCAGAGTTCCAGCCTCGGTATGATGTCACCTTTCCCATGACGAAGCCGACATAAATGTCATTCTCCCTGCCATAGACCCTGATGTATGCCATGGCTGCTATTGCTTTCGTTGACGTGCAATTCTTTCTTCATTGTGGCAGTGGGTGAGATAGGAACATATGTATACTGCACACGGATGCTCTGGAGATAACTCAAGGAGGCACTCCATGCTTCCCAGTCTTATTTCTATTCTAGTGGAAATGGCTCATCCCATTCTTTGGTGTTTTGGGAGAGCGTGCACAAAAGGAGCCTCCCTTGGATCATTACAGGTGCAGCAAACCATGGAGGGTCAAACGGACTATTCACTACTGACAGAACTCCTCTCCTCGTGAACACAGTCTTCTGGGCTGGAGCTCTAAAGATGAAGATATCTTTCTTCAAGTCTCAAAACAGATCAAGACTGCATTGGATAAGAGGGATATCAGTGCCAAAATCAAGGTCCTATAATCTCTTGGCATGATCTTCGGGATCGAAGGCTCTTAGCACTTCTTCACTGTTGGATGCGATCTTGTGCAGCTTGAAGTTGGCTGCCGCTAGCATCTGGTGTGTTCTTTTTAATAAGTCTATGGGTTCTGCTGGGGTGGATACAGATTTTAGGCCATCATCAACATAGAAGTCCCATTCCACAAAGTGTCTGACATCCACACCATATTTGGCTTCACCCACAGGAGCAGTATGTTGTAGGCCGTAGTTGGAGATTGCAGGTGAAGACCCATTCCCAAAGACATGCACTCTCATTTGGTATTCTGTTATCTGTTGATTGTGCTGTTCATCACTGAACCACAGAAAACGCAGGTAGTTGCAGTGATCTTCCCCGACAAGGAATGAGTAGAACATCTGCTTGATGTTGGCCATAACAGCTATAGCTTGCTTTCTGAAGCAGAAGAGAATGCCGAGCAGACTAATGGTGAGATCAGGCCCTGTGAGAAGGACTTTGTTCAGAGAGAGGCCTTTGAACTGTGTGCTGGCTTCAAAGACTATCTGACCTGTGTTCTGTGGATGGTACACTCCGAAGAATGATAGGTACCAGCACTCTTCATCTTTTCCCAGGCGAGCTTGGCATGTCTGTTCTGGATCATCTTATCAAAGAATTCCACCAGGTGAGCTTTCATTTCAGGCTTCCTGTTCAGGGTTCACCTCAGACTGATGAGGCGAGAGAGAGCTTGCTCATGATTGTTTGGCAGGCGCTGCCTGGGTATATGAAAGGGTAGTGGGGATACCCAGCTCCCAGTGGCATCCTGTTGAAGTTCCTTACTCATGAGCTGCAGGAATTCTTTGTCCTCTATTGACAAAGCCAAGTCATTGCCTTCTTTGCTGGTCTGGAACACTGTTGCTCCCATTGGTTGAAGGAGAGGTAGGGGTTGCCCGTTGTGGTGAATAACAGTCTGGGTGCAAGGCAGCTGGGTGCTTGTCACTTTTACATAGGTGACATTGCACCTTAGCTGTGCAAGCTTTGGCCATGTTCTTGCCAAATAGTTCCTAATTGCTAAACTATTTACCCCAATCAGCACATAGCTTCTCCTTCCAGAGTACTCATGCTATGCGTTGGCATGAATACCTCAGAGTTAGCATGCAATCTGTCCCAATTATTTTGTTCTGCAAAACTAGCAGATCATGAAATTACGACCTTTCTGGTTCCATCTGTGAATCTATAACTTTTGGAATCTGGCTCATATCCAATAAACCTATGTTTCCTGGCCTTTTTCTGTCCTTCTGGTGCCTTTAGGACTATGCACCCAGGCATAACTCCCAAATATTCTTGGGTGAGCCAATGAAGGTTTTCTTCCATATAACAGGAAATATGCACTTTCATTTATAGCAACACTCCATACCCTGTTTATCAAATAGTTGGCTGTTTACATGGCTTCCCCCCAGTACATTCTACTCATTCCTGCATCTGCTCGCAGTGAGTCTTTCATAGTTTGCATTACACCATTCCTTCTTTAAGCCACTCCATTTTCTGTTGGCAAGTATGGATTTTGTCTATGCCTTATGCCTAAACTCATCAGCCACCTTTGGAAATTATCAAACATGAACTCTGTTCCCCTTGCAGCTGGCATACTTTACAGTCATATCTGCCCTCTACAAGATTTACCCATTGCCTAAACTGTTGCAATACCTCTGTTTTGCTTTTTAGCAGATAGCAAAACCTGTATCCAGTTAATCATCCACTATGACTAGGGCATACCTAGCTCCTCTTAGAGAGGATACCAGAGGGCCAATCAAATCAGCGTGCACTAACTCCAAGAATCTGTTTGTTTGTCTTGAGCTTTTCTTTCTCACAGGACTTTGACTCTTAACAAACAGCTCAGTGTAAATACATATTGCATTTCTTTATCTTTAGTCCTTCAGATAGGTCTGGCATCTTTTGCAGTATTCTGAAATTTGTATGACCTAATCTTCTGTGTGGTAAATGTACACAATTATCATGTGTGGGAGTGTTTGTAAGTTTTGTGCACAACCATTCTTTTTCTTTCCTAGTATGTATAAATTATCCTGCTTAACACCTCGTACACCAATTCTCCCACCTTTCCTTATGGTGTATTGTCCTCTAGCAAACAGTATTTCATACCCCTTACTATCTAGACTTGAAATACTTAACAAATTATAGTCTACATCTGGTACATACAATACGTTGTCCAATGTTTCCCCAATCTCAGGTACATAAACTTTACCTTCCCATTTTACAGCAGACTGTTGTCCATTAGCCAAACTGACAAATGTTTGCTTAGCTGGTCTCAAGCCAGAAAACATTTGTGGGTCATTTGCAATATGCTGAGTTGCCCCACTGTCCAACAACCAATGTTTCTAGTGTTCTTAATCGACGTTGCTGATAGGAAAAATAACGATGCACCATTCCTTGTGGGTTACGTAGCTCTATGTTTTGCTGCTCCTTCGTTTCTTCTCTCAGGGCAGCATCTTTGGATATGCTCTGTAGAACCACATGTGAAGAAACATTTCACTGTGTAAATGTTTTCAGTTATTCTGCTTGCATCTTGGGATGTTGCAGTTTTAGGCCTGGCCTAAGTGTTATCTCCTCCCCTTCCTTGTTGCTTTTTCAGCTGTTTTTGTTCTTTCTCCAGCAATCGGCCAGTTAAATAACTCATGGTTAAGTCCCTCTCTTGCATAGACTCTAGACTAGTCACCAGAACATCCCATTAAGTATCTAACAAACTGAGCACCACATATACCTTGTGTACCTTAGTAAATGTTATTCCTCTTACTTCTAACTCTAGGAATGTCTTTCTCGTGGACTACAAATACATAGACATGCTCTCTCCCAGTTTCAGTTGGGCCTTATACAGCTTCCTGATCAGGATTATTTTGCTGCTCGCAGGCTCTCTAACATACATGCTGAGCAAACAACACATCCAGAAGGCTGTCCATGAAGGTCACCTGGGAATTGTCTGCATGAAGGCGCTGGCACAGAGCTATGTATGGTGGCCAGAGATCGACGAAGACATCGAATGATGGGTCAAACTCTGCCAGACTTGCCAAGCATCCTGCCCCGCCCCACCAGCAGCCCATCCTACACAATGGGACAATCCCAAGAGTCCATGGTCTCGGCTCCACATTGATTTCACTGGAGCTACATGCTCCTAATCATCACGGACGCTTATTCAAAATGGATAGACATCCAGAAGATGACAACAATCAACAAGTCATCACCTGCCTCAAACGACTGTTCACCACCCATGGCCTGCCAGACTTCCTCATCTTTGACAATGGACTGCAATTCACAGAGGCCCATTTCAAGGAATACCTGGCTAGCCAAGGGATCTGGCATGTACTCTCAGTGCCACGTCATCCTTCCAGGAATGGAATGGCTGAACGGACCATAAGAATTACAAAAGAGGCCCCCAAGAAAATGGGACCAGGAGACATGCAGGAGAAAATCAACCAATTTCTCCTCACACAACACACCATACCAGCAACATCCACAGAGAGGAGCCCTGCAGAACTTTTAATGGGTTGAAAGCTGAGGATAGGGCTCAACAGGCTACACCTGGACCAACTTGACAACCACCCCAATGACCCAGAGCCAAGCCTCAGAACATTTAAAGAAGGGGATACAGTCTTCACCAGGAACTACGCTGGTGACCCCCACTGGCTCCCAGACACTATCATCAGAACCACAGGGCTCCGGTCATATGTTCTCACCCTATTGGACAGAAGAGAATGGCAGAGGCATATCGACTAACTCAGACATAGGCTCAGACCGATTGACAGGGGTCGAGGGGTGTGGGAGAGCCGGCCGGGAAGTGAACAGCGAACAAACAGCTCAAGACAGAATTCAATGGAGGTGGAACAAAAAGACGCTGACAGCCCCAGACATGAGTCAAGAGAGGCCACAGGAGACAGGGGAAAAGAAGAAGAAGAAATACCAGGCATCTTACCTGGGGCCATCGCCCAGAGACAGGAGGCCACACCTGCCGCAGAGGCCCAACAACCGCAGGGAAAATGAAGACAGGAGACTAATCCAAAGGCGACTGCCCCCAATGAACACGCAGCAAGAATAAGACTGGGCATGCGCAGATGAGGGAGTATTGGCGGCCTGCTTATTTAAATGAGTATGCATGCCAGATCCACATGGACTGTTGGCACCAGCTGGGTGGGGAGGGGTGCTGTGTCCGCACATGCACAGAAGTCTTGCATTATCTTGCATTACCTTTTCAAGGGCTCCTCTTTTTCAAGGGCTGCAGTTAGTACAGAATGCGGCCGTGCGGGTAATTATGGGAGCTCCTCGGAGCTCCTATGTTACATCTTTCCTGCACGAGCGGCACTAGCTTCCTGTGGCCTTCCAGGTGCGATTCAAGGTGTTGGTACTTACCTTTAAAGTGCTCCATGGCTTGGGACCCGGGTACTTACGGGACCGCCTGTTGCCATCATCAGCCTCCAATCGACTCCCGCAGGGCAGGTCTCCTCGGGGTTAGCAAATATTCCCACTAAGGCAAAATGTGCCATGCTGTAGGCTCCTATGCCAAAAGCCTGAATGCGATCATAAAATCAAATGATGCTTGAACAAAATATTAGTTTTAGGGTGTACACATTTATGCAATTATGTCGTTGTAAATTTTTTAATGTTATTTCCCCCCTAAAAGGTTTCAGTGTGGTTTACAGTTGAATTGTACACCTTATTTGTACAGTTGAATTGTACACCTCTACCAGGTCCGTAGGATTGCCCAGTTGCGGCACTTTCTGGATTGGGGCGCTCTTTGCACAGTCACTTCTGCCCTTGTGACCTCCCATCTGGACTACGCCAATGCTGTCTACATGGGGCTCCCCTTGAAGAGCATCCGGAGGCTGCAGTTGGTTCAGAATGCAGCCGCGCGGTAATTACAGGAGCTCTTAGGAGCTCCCTTGTAACACCTCTCCTGCGCGAGCTGCACTGGTTACCTGTGGCCTTCCGGGTGCGATTCAAGGTGTTGGTACTTACCTTTAAAGTGCTCCATGGCTTGGGAACTGGGTACTTACGGGACCGCCTGTTGCCATCATCAGCCTCCAATCAACCGGTGCGTTCCCACGGGGCAGGTCTCCTCAGGGTTCCATTGTCAGGTCGATGTCGCCTGACAGCTTTGAGGGTATGAGCCTTCTCTGTGGCTGCGCCCTCCTTATGGAACGAATTGCCCCCTGAGATTCGTACCATTACGGACCTCCAGGCCTTCCGGCGTGTGCTAAAAACCCACCTTTTCCAGCTAGCACGTCTAGCCTAATACCTTAATTTTTGGGGTTAAATTTAATTGTTTGACTTTTAAAATTAAAATTAAAATTTTAAATTCCTTTATTTTAATTTGGTTTATAAATGTCAAATTTTAATGTTTAATCATAATTTTTAATCAGCCTTTATCTAATTAATTTTAAATAGATTTTAATTGTTATATCTGTGTCTTTTATCTGGCTGTACACCGCCCCAAGTCCCTTGGGAGAGGGGGCGGTATATAAATTTTGAAAATAAATAAATAAATAAATAATTATCTTAGCTCACCCTGAGCCAATATAAAAAGCTCACATTACTTGTGTCTTTTCTATGGAGTAAACAAGTCAGCAGAACATTTTTCTGTTGCTGTTTTATTCAAAGTTATAGATCTAAGTGCAAGAATTACAACATATGCAAATGGCCTAGAGTAACTGAGCACTAATACTAGCAAGATGTGGAAAAGCTGCTACCATGCATGTTAATGAGGAGACAGGTAAATGAAAAGTTCATTCAGCAACAATAATTGGTTCGGTCCCTTAGTAGCTGATTTTAAGATTAGATATTTATGTATTTATAAAGATTGAATAACATAATGGGTCCATTTTTCATTGGTTTATTGGGTATGTTCATTGAGTGTGTTTGTCTTTTATGATTAAACATTTCATTTTTGGACATACAAAAACTATTCCTTATATAGGCTTTTAAAACACTGACTGGTCACTTCCCATCCAATCTTGTCCCAGTCCAGCAACCCTATGAGATGGATATATTTGAGATGGAATGTTTAATTCATATATATATATATACATGCAGTTATGGATCATTTTGAATTATATTTTGGGTCTGTACCTGTCATGGAAGAACCTAACACTTCATCTGAGCAGTTCCTATAAGTGGAAACCCATTTTATAGATTAAAAATTGACTGTGGTGGCTAATGACCAATGCTGATGATAAACTGCATTTTGTGCAAATGTTGAAGTGTCTGACTTCTTGAATCAAGTTCAACCTTTTCCTTGTACAGAATATTTATTATGCAGGTTTGAGTGGGATACTCCACAACATGTGATATAAATTGTGCCAAAGTCATATTATGGAACAATTTCTCTGGGAAGTGTTGATTGTAATGTTTTGGCATAGTGTATGATATCACCAATTTCTTTGTTTCCAGTTCAACTGTTTTCCATTTCTATTCCCTTAGTTGTAGTAAGGAGCATTCAGATGTAGACTATGATATCTATATTTGACAAGTATCTCTTATAGCAATAGCAGCCTTCCATCCTTCCGAGGTGGGCAAAATAAGGACCTAGATTGTTGAGGCAATATGCTGATTCTGTAAACTGCTTAGAGAGGGCTGGAAAGCATTATAAAGTGGTATATAAATCTAAGTGCTATTGCTATTGGTATTCAGGTATTGAAAACATTCAAAATGTGGAAATGGTCGTAAGCAGAGGTATGTCCTTGCAATGCTGTGCCTCTGTACCTAGAACAGAAGTCTGCACTGAACCAGTTTAAATCACACATGCAACAGGTTCAGTCCTGAGTAACAAGAACTGGCACTTAATACAGACCCTAAGGTTTTCTTCAAATATAGAAAGTCTTCTTGCACATCATTGTTTGTCACATTGACAGAGAGCTTTCATTAGCTTGATAATAAAGCCCAAATGTTTTTTGTAATTGGGAATGTGATTCTAATCTAATCTTTCATTTATCCATCATAAGGCAAATAATATCTTGCATTAATACCTTGCAAAGAGAATGGGAGGGAAACATCGTTTGATAACATCATTTCATGCATTGTAACTGAAATTGTATGGTGAATCATTTTGCCTTTATTCATACCACAATAGGAGCAACAAGCTGCAGTAAGTCTTTAAATCATTGTGGCAGAACATGTCAGTCACACTTCATCAATTGTGCATCTGCTACAAATGAAAAGATTTAGAGAGAAAAAGCTGTAATGTTCCACCTGAACATGCTCACGTCGCCTATTTCTGGCCCTGAACATTTTCAGTACAATAATCCATTTACCATTTGAGTTTTGTTCACAGATTAAATTGAATATGCAGGGTTATGTTCAGTATTCTAAACTGGGTGAACTCATTTTGATGCAAACAAATAACAAAACAGCAACAGATTGGTTCTGTTCCCAAAATAGCAGGAAATGGAAAAATTATGAAACCATATAAGCAGAGCAGGAGGCCAGTCTTGGCAAATGTAGTCTTGCTTTTTCTTTTATCAAAGCCATATCCCTGATATAACTAAGCCCAACTTGATTTTTTAAAAAGTCTGTAATATTAATTTCACATTGATAATGGTGCCCATCTTCACAATCTGGCCTCTTGAAATCTGCCTTTTTTACATGTGGGAATGGGTTATCCACATGAAGTCAAGGTCTAATTTAAAATTCAGTACTCAGTGCTTGCTAGTCTCTTTTTTTTCTAGCTAATATTTCTGTTTCTTAAGTAGAGAGAACTAGATGTTCTCTCAGAACCCAACTCCCACCATTTAAATGATTCTACAACAGAAGAAATTGATAGCTGCTATTTTATCTGTTGAATCTTCTTGCTATATTAACTGCTTTAACCAAATAATAGAATACATCCAACTTTATTTCTGGGAGTTCAAAGAGAACAAGGAAAAAATATAGGGGAAAGAGGGAAAGAAAAATAAAAGTATTGATTTCCAACTCTTCTTGGTGCAGTAGAATAAGGTAATAACACACAACCTCAGCTTTTTACACAATATATACTAGCCATTTTTATAACAACAAACCTATCTAATCAGCAAAACTCAAATAAAAAATTCATTTTCCCACCTCAAGCACAAAATGTTGCAATGGCTGGTGATTGAGAAAAGACGCACAGGCAGGATGATTAATGGGAAGGCACCTGAACTCCCATGGGAGCTCCCTTTTATTGTAATACAGAGTTTTGTGGCAGAAACTGATTGGTTAAACAAACTTAAGATGTGTAATAATCATCTCCTGGTGTGTAAGATGTATAATCATCTTCTGGTGTGCTGAAGACAATGTGCTTTGCCTATTGCTGAAACTCAGCTGAAGACAATGTGCTTAAAGCTCACCTTTCCTGGAAAAGGATCATTGTGTTGACCTTGCATTCCTCAGTGTGGTTTGCCAGCTACTGAGAAAGCAATTATCCCCACATCTCCTCCTTTTTTATTTTATTATTTTTTTAAAATTCAGATCTGAAGGGCCAAATTCTTGGACCAAACACTGTCAACAAACCAGGCAAACATTGCATGCAGCAGCAACAGCAAATTAAGGCAATGATAACTAAAATAACAATGAGCACTATCTGCCACATCTATCCAAAAGTGATAATGAATACTTTGTTACAATATGGATACCTTTCTACATTAACAGCATTGTAATTTGTGCTATTGCTAAATTCTCAACAATAAGTAGCTACCTCTTGAAGCAGGCTAGTATAATTAACAGTCTCTCTGTGCCGAGTGTCAGGCAGAATTAGCATTTAAACAAGCAAATGCTGCTACCAAAAAGTTCTCTGGTGTGTGCGGCATGTCTTTTTCCTGTAGCAATTTTGTAGATTGCGCAGAGAGGGCCTTAATCTGTCCCCAGGTCACTTGATGTTTCTGACGAGGTGCTCGGTCCCGATCCTGCTGAGGGTTCTGCAGGCTGAGTGAGAAGTTCGGGATTGGGTTTTTCAATCCTTGATGCCACGCCATCCTTCCAGGGTTTCAGACACAGAGCAGGAATCCACACCGGACCTGTAGGAGCAAGCACAGCAGCATACCCTCGTCCCCATGTTAATAAGGGAACAGGTCCATGCCAGCCAGGATTAGGTAATAGTCTATACATTACTTGTGGCTGGGGATGACTTATTCTACTTCCAAAATGATTATCTACTTGCCTCTGAATAGCTTATTGCAATCTATCAATAAAATCTGAGTAAGTCTCAGTTGCTGCCTAACAGATGCAAAAGATTTACTAAGGTTTCCCTGAGATAGGCACCTTTCTGAATGCTTTGATCACACATTGTCCTATCACAGGATAGGCAGGAGGAGGCATCCCCGCTGCTTGTTCTTGAATTGTAGTAAAAGCACCAACTCCGTATAACTGGTCTGATATATATAAACCTCCTGAATTGTTTCCTGCATGAATTGCCTCTGATATTCTGAATCCCAAACAACATACTGTGCTGGTGTGAGAAGCATGCGAAACAAATCCTTCTAATCTTGTGGGATCAAATTATAACCATTAGAGATATGCCTTCCACCATTCCAACAGTATAGGTGGAACGCAGACCTG
>JAEANM010010738.1:0-15639 GCA_017656035.1 Myanophis thanlyinensis
TCCCGAAGGACTCGGGGCGGTTCACAGCCAATAAAAACAGCAATACAATACAAATTAAGAACAATTAAAATAATTAAGTTTGTGCTATGTTTAAATTCTGAGAAGCCGATTGAACATTAGGCTTGCAAGGTACTTTCCAGGCTAGATATCCTAGTCTGCATAGAATGATGTAAGTATATTGTTTGCATAGCTACTATATTTCAGATAGAACTGAGTTTTATATATGTCTCTCTGGCATTGTGGCCACAATGTGCCAAACTGAACCAATACCACAGTAGGGAAACAGATATTGAGAATGTGACTGGAAAATGGTTAAAACAGGACGATAGTCTACTTACGGAGTGGCTGTACAACTTGCTTAACATTTTGTATGAATACTGCATTTATAACTGACAATTGGAAGAATGCCATTAGTGTTCTCTTATGCAGATAGAACGAATGTAAACATTAAGTATATTAACTGTGCCTGGCAGAAAGCTTAGCAAATTTTGTTTATAGATAAATGGTGTTATAGATAAATGGTGAAAACCTAGAGTATTAATTACACAGTGAAATTGAATTGAATTAATAGAATATTTGGCTCATACAAAGGAAGAGCTCATGAACAAGATTTAACAAAGGCAATAAGTGCTACAAGAAAGAATTTTTTAGCAAATGAAACTAAGTGCAAGATTATCTTTCCCCAATTCATGTAATTAATGAGGAAGTAGTAAATAGCAACTTAACAACAGTCCTTATCAAATATGAGTACACACAGAAGTGGTTAAATTCCTTGCCTACCTTCACCTCCTACATTAAGGTCTTAAAACTCATAACAGACTTCCCCTCATGATAATGAAACCAAATATGGCCTCAAATAATGAGATAATGAAAGAGATGGTTGTCATTGGCTCATCACTCTTGGGAGAATGGAGTATGGGTGTTTGGAACTTGTATTTTCCAAAGCTGTTTGGGTGCAAAGTAGAATAAATTTGTGTCCCATTGTGGAAGAGTTTACTAAAGCTGGATAAATATTAAGTTGTACAAATGTTGCTAGGAAGGTAGTGGATATTATGTGATCTGTAACTTAAGGAACAGAAATAGTGAAAAGTATAATTCTGTTCATTTTGGTGTAAACAAATGAAGGTATATCAGAAGAAATTGATTAAAGAACTTAAATCTGGTAGGGATTACTCAAGATATGTATGTGGGGAAGGGGACAAGAATTAGTGAGTACAATTGAGTAATGTAACAATAGCACAATATTCATAATTGCATGCAGAAATGTGCAGTCGGTATAAAATCTATTAGAATGGTTTGGTTATATATAGAAAAAAAATATCTGATAGTACATCCCATAATATTTTGCAGCTGTAATACTATAAAAGCTTGTCTGTGCTATAAAAAAATTCAGACCAACAAAATACAAGTTTCAAATAGCAAAAAAAATCCACACACCTTGTACAAACCTGTATAAATTGTGGTTAAAATAATTTACCATTCCCCTAAAATATTTTAATAAAATAGCTATTTCTGAAGCTTATATTTAAAAAGTTGAACAAAAACTAAAACCACAAAAAATGAAGTTTAAACAAAGTCTCTTAATAGACATACAGGTGCTTGTTAATTTCACTTCCTATTTATTTTTGAAATGTCAGACCTTGCAATTTTCAAAAAGGCATATATGAACAGTTACAATAAACAAAATCAACTATATTCAACTACTTGGTGTTAGGGGAATCTAATACTCCGTCTTTTGCAACAAATACTATTTTATAGATTGCATTTGTCTTCGTTATATCTACTTCATAATCGCTAAGTATAAAAGTGTAAGTAAAATCAGATAATAGAATGGTTGAAACTTCTTTTTAAGCAAATTTTATTTGTGCATTTGTATGGAAATACTTTAGATTTAGATATTTAATTGTAATTACAATTGAGCTAAGATTTTATACTTGCATTCCTATTACAGTCATACCAGAGAGTACAGTGGGGCTTATTTCTGAATGCTGAGAGATAACTATAGTCTAGTATAATATATTTTTTAATTTATATGGCTGCCCATCTCAACAAACAACTTTGGTGGTAGACAATAATTCCAAAAATTATCAAACATCACCTCCATACAAAATAAATACAACTGGCAATCAATTTAAAACAGCAACAACAAAAAAACACAAGAAAAAGCAACCATCAATATCAATAGATTACAAATGTTTCAATTAAACTAATTCATAGGCTCTAATGAACACTCTGATAACTCCTGTTATATAATGTAAGATGTGATTTAGTAGAGCCATGCAAAGCATTTAGAAGGCTTCCTCACTCAAATAGCCATATTTTCCCAAGTAATCTGTGTAACTACTTTCCAAGATAGTCATGTACTATATTATTATATGTACTATATTATAGAAGTGTCTTATATTAATCTGCAAAAGAACCATTTGAACAGTTTGCACAGATCTAGGGTTTAAATTTTTAATTATAGTTACATTTTGAATTCCACCTGCTTTTAGATATAATTAGCATGGGCGAAGAAACAGTTGGATATGTAAATCTCTTCAGTGGCTACTAATCCCCTTTATGAGGAGTTTTAAAACTTTCTACTCAGGGTCCTTTTGAGAGAACAGATCATAACTACAAGATGGCAGTACAAGAAAGGAGCCAGTCACAAAATGGTACCGGTACTAGACATATTCTATATGGTCCTGAGATAGTTTATTATTTAATACTATTAAATACTTAGATACTATTTTATATTAATACACAATCTTTTTTAAAATTAGTAAATTCTTCACTATAGAGATTTCCTTATAAGCAAGAGTTTCCATACTTCAGTTTCCCTAAATTAACTAACAAAATTGACTGGGTGTGTCATTGCTCAGCTTTTTGCTTTTAAGCATACTTTATTTTATTTACTAATCAAATTTATATAATTATCCATCTCTCCCCCCCAAAGAGGCCTCTGGAGAGTGGACAACAATACATAAAGCAGCCAATATAAATTAGATAAAAAAAATCTAAAAGCTACAGTAGTAAATAATATAAAAAGAAAAATACTGACCCTGGGCAAAGGAAAGACAAAATTGACATTCTCAGCAGTGGACCCATCAGACAAATCTCCAGTTTCTTAGAAGCTGCAGGTCTGGCAGCATAACCAAATTTGACTTTATTTATTTACTTTCTATAATATATGTGTTTGTTGCTTACTGCAATAAAAATGACTCTTGGGTTTGCTGATAATAAAATTATTATTTTATATTCAGCTTCCCAAACATCCTTCTCAATATTTTACCCATATTTTGTTGTATCTCTTTTTGCATTATATATGACCTTTTCATATATACCAGATCTTTTCAGCCTTTACTCTTTTATACTGGGTGAGGAGAATACAATTACAACAGATTACTTCTCTCTTAATATTATATCCTCTATCTTTTGTTTCCCATTTCAGAGAGGGCCGAGGTAGATATAACTAGCAGAGATTCAGAATTGTCCAGCCAGGTTAGAAACTGTGTAGGTTTTTTATCTGTGAAGAAATTCTGCGTGCATATTTTTCTATTCACTGTTTAATATTTAGTGAATATTAAAAGTATTAACATTACTTCAGTCTAGATTCATCAGGGCAATTTAGAATTGTCAAGATCCCTTTGCAGCCTTTTTCTTTGTGACAGGAATGCATAATCTGCAGATTTAAGATCATATGCAGCTCTTCAGGTGCTTCATGTAAACCTCTGCAAAAGCTGCCAATCTGATGTTTAGCTTTTATTTTTGTCTTGGCCCTTAGTACTACTTGATAGTATGGAATGTACTGCTACAACTGTGGCTTTTGGCCTTAAAAGTGTTGTGTATCCTTCTTGCATGATTGTTCAGGAAGCATTGCTGTATCAAAGAAACAGAGTTGATAAGCAAAAATTGCTATCTGGATGAAACAGGAAAACATGAGATTATTACTTATCTCTTAATTCATACATGTTGTTTTTCTCAAAATCTCAAAGTGGAAAATCTAAAATCCTGATTTTTCACAAAGCAATCCTCTTGTAAGTAGAATTAAAGGATAGTGACTTGGCCCAATAAGCTTCCATTACCAAAAGTGGTCTTGAATCTGGATCTCCCTAGATTTGGTTAAAACCAAGGCACTGACAGCTATTCCAGGCTGGTCTATTCTAATCACCACATAGCTGAGCAGTACACAAGCTGACCTAATCTTTATCTGATTTAGATCTGGGATCTTCTGAAATTGGTAGCAATCCTTCAAGTTATTGTTAATCAAGGCATGTGGAAAGTTCTTCCAGGGGAGGAAACAGATCAATTGATTGGGTATTGAATTGCAATGAAAGCCCCTTAAGTGCATATTTGATAACTAAATTAATTTCTGGATTTACCCATGATAAATTCTAGCTATATGAAAATTCTTGGTCTTTAAAAATCTCAGTTGTTTAACATTTATAATCCAATTAATATCGTAGGTTTAATTTCCACTAGTTCCTAGTCATTTGATCAAGTTGATTCTTTCTGTCCTACTTGGCCATTAATTTCTAGAACAATTATCAGCCTTAGATAGCATCTTAGACTTGTCCCACATTCTAGCACTTTGCTCTTGTTCATCTGCAACCAATTTCTCTCAAGAGTGATTATTTCTCTCACAGCACATAAAGCAATTTTGCTTTTATGTTCAATAATCTGATGTAAACTACAGGTGGCTAATGCTGAATCACCTAGATCCAGCTAGGCTGGGGGTGGGAAATCCTTTTTGTAGCCTGAGACTGACCTTTGTTTTATTTCATTTCAGTGGCTGATCCTTTATTTAATTTTAATGACTGATCTTTGTTTTATTTCATTTTAATAGCCAGTTACCATACAGTTGGAACAGTGATATTAATTGTGGTGTGGGTGTGGGAAGATTATTGAAGAGTTATTGGTGTAATATGTCCTTTTAAAAACTTACATTTTAAGATATTAATTTTAAATTATCTTACTCTTCTGTTTATATACAATAAATAAATTTGAAGCTTCAAGAGGTGGCAGTTTGTAAGCTAATTTTCATTGATTTCAGAAAAGTTAGGTTTAGAACATATGAGTATGAGAGATTACCTGAAAATCTAGGGTTGCAGACTTTAAAGGTGAAAGTCTTAAAAAGATTCCAGAAATAAACAGTAGAACCCACTTTTGTATAATTGCCAAGGAAACTGCATAATTGTGCCTATAAAGTTCTGAATTGAATCCAACTTTAAAAAGTTTTTTAATTTTTAAAAAACGAATTAAAACTTTTTTACCTCCCATCTCAAATTTATTGATAAATTCTGATGTAGATACATATTTTTGCCTGTTAAAAAATTCAGTTTTACAAGATGAATAATAAAATGTTAGGTAAATATAACTTAAAATATAGTCAAGATATCAAGAAGACAGAGTACTAGATTTCTTTGTTTTTTCCAGGATAAGTTTCTACACAGGGGATGATGAATATTTCATAGCGCTAGTGATAAATCTCTCAGGCAGAATCAAAGGCAGAATTACTTTATGAGATGCAGGTAGGCTCTGCCTCCTCATTTTGCTTTTCTGGAACAAATGCAGTCTCTTAGAGCTACTTTACAACTCTCTTGAAGTGCCCCAAATGTTATGCTTTGGCTGGAGACAAATATGAATAATATGGAGGCAAGGATGTATATTGTATCTTTAAAATTATGGCATAAATTAAATATTGCCCTAGACCTAGAGGATTGCACACACCACTCCTCCACAATGCCTATCAGTCTTTCTGGATCAATTCAATCCAACTGAAATTATTCCCTTCTGGATTTCTCCCCTAACAATGGACAGAGCTAAACTAGCTGGTGAATAAATAATCTTTGACGGAATGCCAGGAACATTGGAAAGATACCAGGTTTGTTTAGCTTTAGTGTGATTCAAATATTTAGTGATTCCTGCAAGGATACTTTCATAATTAGAAACACCAAGCCACAGAAAACTTTTTATACTGATAAGATGCTAAATCCTCTCCTCTGCTGTACTGAGGGGTAAGTATAAACAGCACCCAGTAGTTTAATAGCTTTGTTCCTGTAATACAGGATAGGTAAAATTTGGCGACATGCCATCCTCTGTTGCCCATTCTGAAAAGATAAAAGGTTTCCTTGATTGGCTGGGATCCTGATAAACTAGATTCAGCCTGTGTCCAATTTCTATTAGAAGGCAATAGTCCCTGCATCATCTCTATTTTAGCTTTGACTTAATAGGCAAATAAAATATATTGCTTTTACTGCTATTACCACTTTTATTGTTTTAGGACCATAATAAAGATATACAGTATATACATGCATTTTTAATCATAAACTCCATATGTGACATATAATCCTGTCAGAACTGCCTCCACATAAGCATTCAAGTTTTCACTGCATCATTTTAAATAAGAATTACATCCAGTCTTGATTAAGGTTATATTCTATTGAATAAAATAAAATTTATTTTCCTATTTTATTGCAGCTTTTGTAATGAATATCTTGTTCGAAGTTGTCTGAATAAATATTAGTATAATATGTAATTATAAAATATTAAGATTTGCATTGTTGTGATACTTAAGATAAATTCCCTGATGGTTCTTTTCATGTTAAAAGTGGGTGAATGGAACCATTGTACCCTAAAGAACAAATATCATTGGTATAGTCTATAGTGTCTCAGCATTACATTCATGAAAATTCCTGCAGATTCCAGGAGTTGATTTATCACCCTAAAATACTACATAGCAAGTTGACCCAGTTGGATATCATAGTTAATAATAGCCACTGAAAGAAGTCTGTTCCTCTTACGTCTGTAATTAGAAGTCCAGCCAAGACTATTTCCCTCTCCGAATCAGGATATTAGCTAAACTAAAATTGATTGAAATAATCTGTGTCATCCAAAGCTACCTGGAAGTGAAAAGTAATCATTCTTTTTCCCATTCTATTTTAATGCAACATATTTTATTATAAGCAAGATCTTTAATTATCAGTCATGTGTATACTACTACAACTCTCATATCTATAACCTTTAACTGGGTGAAATAGTACAACAAAGGGCAACAACTTTTGAACCACAATACGCAAAAAGGGCTAATTTACAGAATACATCAAAAATTTGGGACTAATGACTCTCATGGAGTTGAAATTCGGTAAATAGGTTGTTGCTTCAGTGCTCCTGCGCTGCATGCTGCCGCCCAAAAGTTTAAAAAAAGTACTTTATAATGTGAGGCATAGCCTTTTTTCAACTAGATTTCTGAATGTAAGATGTCTTAAAGTGTTCTGTGTAGTCTAAGACACTTCCTGTATGTGTAGGAAAAAGACATGTGCTTTTATGTAAAAAATGACTCCATTATAAACATAGAATTTTTAATTACTGTCAAAGTTAGAGTATAAGACTTTTAGCTATATATCTGACCATTAGTTAAAACTGAGTGTATTTTTTTTTTGTATAACAGTGTATCTATGTATCGAGGAAATTGCAGACCTATTCGGTTTGAACCACCAATGCTGGATTTTCATGAACAGTAAGTTGGAAATATTTTAGTTAATATACTAAACAATGCCTTCAGGGAAAAAATTGTACAAGGTTTCAGTTCCAGAAACTATTGCATAAGCTTAGTTTCCATTATGTCAAATTGCACATAGTGTGCATGTGCAAAACAACAGCTGCCATTTTTTCATCCCTTGAATAGAAGGCCTGAAATAAATCGGGTGTTATATAAAGGTAAAGTGTTAAGATGTTGAACTGTAAGAAAGGAGACCATTATATCTAATTCTTTCTTTGGCATCAAGATCAACTTGGTGACTTTGGGCCAGCCTAATCCATTTTACAAGTTTGTTGCTGTGGGAAAAATTGGAGGAAGAAGCATTATGTGCACATTTTGAGTTGCATAAAATAAAAGATAATAAATCAAACAGTTATAGTAGCAGCAGTAGCAGCAGTGATGTTAAAAGAGCAAAAATGATAACAACATGATGTCAGATATCCAGGATTGCTGCTTACCACTGTAAGTGATACCTACATTTGAATCCTATTTAAGTGAAAGATTTATTTATTTGTTCATAGAATTTAAATTCCCTATTTTTATAGGAATGTAAAATAGCTTATATGGAAATATCTCTTCATATTACCACAATAATATCCTGTAAGCTACATTACACTGAGTGTAACTAGTCCTTTTGAAAACCTTTGCAGTTTCAACACCAATTCCACCTGTAGTGAATATGTTTGTATTTGTCAACCTGGATGAAGAAGAAATCAAAATATAGAAGGATTATAACATATTGCAATCCATGAATTCTAAGTTTGTGACAGAGGATTTAAAATCAGAAATAAACTTAATTAGTAGCAGGCAGGAAGAGGTTATTTATGTTCTCCATTTTTCCTATCTTCTTTTTTATGATCAATGAACACTATAGCTAGGAACATATATTGATTTAGATATTTTCTATAATTAAAGAAAAACATTTCATAGATATGTCCATCCTGCAATAATCTGACAGTTTTAAAACTAAAAGAAGATAATTCATGCATGGATTTGACATCCTTCATTCTAGCTCTTGAAATCCTAAATTTATGATGTATAAGGTGGTAGACAGTCATGTTCAAGAGTGTAGCACAGATGTAAAATGAGAAGAATTTTGACTGTCTTTCAGTCTGTACAATTCACAATTGTACTTTAACACAAGCATAATTGAAACAAAATTATATTCTAAAATTTGTAGTAGAGTTATGGAATCTGTTTTATGAATTTTTCTTCAAGCAAAGTAGAAAAGGCCTGAATACTGTGCTGAGCTATTACAGAATTGAAATAAATTGAAATAAGATTCAAGATTCTTTTCTACTCTAATATTAAACAGTTGCCACAAGTATATGACTACCTTTATTCTCTAGTTGTATAGCTTATTCACTTATACATGTTTGCAGTATTTTCTGGTTTATAATGTTGGGTAAAGACACATGCTGAATATTTTGTTTGAGTCAATTGCTGTAAAATGAGTAAGCAAGTAGTAACTCAGGCTTTCTGAATGTGAGAAACGTCTATAGCAGCAACTCAAATAAACCAATGAGAGCCCTAATTAAATAAGGACATGAGGAAAGAGTTATATTAAGTAATGTTCTACTACCTTGGTGTTGTTTAATTGTATAGTTCATGAAAGTATAGTTATTTTATTTGAATGGGTAGCAATGGCTCAGTGGTTAAAATGCTGGATTTGTTGGCTGGAAAACCGATAGCCTAGGTTCGAGACCCAAACATCACATGATGGGGTGAGCTTCCATCTTTGCCTAGCTCCTGTCCACCTAGCAGTTTGAAAGCATGCAAATATGAATAGGTAATACTGGTGAGGAGAAAACAGCATTCCATGACATGAAATACCGTGGTCATGACATGATCATGGACATATCTTCGGACAGCACTGGTTCATGATCCTTGAAACAGAGATGAGTGCTACCTGGTGTAGTAGCTTACAACTAAGACTACTTTCCTTCCTTTCCTTTATTTGCATATCACCCAATTCTGGAAAGCATGTGGGCAGCATCACCTAGTAGAAAAAAATGTCTGAAATGATTAATCCATAAAACAAACCAAATGCAATATCAAAATATTACACTCACACACACAAAATGTACAACAGAATGCAACTGCATGTTCAATCTTCAATCATATCATGCTCTTTTCCTGCACTTGATGAACTATTCCAGGGGTGTCAAACTCGATTTCATTGAGGGCCGCATCAGGGTTGTGTTTGACGGGGGGGAGGGGGCAAGGTATGCCTGTGATGGCCCAAGCACTCTGCCAGAGAAAATGGGCTCCCAAGCTCAGTTTTTGGCTGCAATGGCCTCCTGCAATCCTCTGTCAGTGAAAATGGAGTCAGGAGAGCCGCGTGCAGCCTTCCCAAGCTCCATTTTCACTAGTAGAGGCACTGCACTCCTTTCCAAGGCAGCCCCAGGGGCCAGATCCAAACAACCCGCTGGCTGCATTCGGCCCCTGAGCCTTGAGTTTGACACCCCTGAACTATTCAATCATGACTACTCTCCTGAGACCTAAAAGGGGATGAGTAGACTGGTCTCTCTAGGGAAGGGAATTTGAAAGTATGGGGAAAATTCTGAGGCCCAAGACAGATATGATTCTTTTGTAGACAGGACCTGGAGGTAATTGACCCATATTCAACTTGATTACATAATCTCCAATATTAGATGGATAGTGGAGAAGATGCACTCAGATAATCCATATATGCCTTAAAGATGGCAATAAGCACCTTGAATTACATCCAGAAGCCTACTAGCAAACATGGCACCTCCCGAATCAGTGGGTGAACCCCCTCTGTCCAGGCTTGTTACCAACCATAGCTTCTGAATGCTTTCCAGAGCTATTTTCATCTAGAGTTTACAATAATCCGTGAGGAAGGTGACTGAGTGATTGGCTGCGAACAGGGTTTCCTGATCCACGGAAGTTGCAGTTGGTGCGAAAGATATAACTGTACAAACATTTTGTAAGTTGCTTTGCTCACCACTTTGTTTCCAGGTCCAGTTTAAGGTGCTGGTATTGAACTTTAAAGCCCTGCATGGCATGGGATCAGGTTATTTGAGAAATTACCTCTCCCCAATTTTCTCTTCTCATCTTGGATGAGATCCAACAAAATGGGCATGTTTTAAGTTCTCTGGTTTAGGGCGTTATATCTGATAGTGCCCAGGTAGTGGGCCTTTTCTGTTATTGTAGAATTTTTTTTCCCCTCCCTCCCAAGATGAAGTCAACTTCATCATTTCTGAGGATTGGAAGGGCCCTCCAGTTATGCCAGCAGGCCTGAGGACCCAGGGGATGGGTGAACAAATGAAGTTTGTTATTTCCAGTGAAAGTATTCATCATAATTAATTGCTTGAAAACAAGATTATATAGTAGTTAAACTGTGAATGGCTAGTGAATATTAATTTAGTTAACCATGTTAACTAAAATCATATTGTCCATTCTTTTCTACTGCTTTTAGTTTAGTTTTTATTTAAGAAAAATCAAGATGATCTTGGAGATAACAAGTGACCCTAGTTAACAAAACTTGATTTAAGCCCAGGCCAAAAAAAGGACATTGGAACTCAAGTTCCACTTTAATTCTTTTGAGTATGAGGGAAGAAAGGAAAATTCTGTTAAATGACTTTCAAATTTCTGTTATGGTAGCCTACATTAATAAAAAAAGGATTGTAATAATACTTTTGGAGTCTGTTTTCTGACCTAGCTTACTTCAAAGGGTTGATAGTTCCGAAGACTGTCCCTAACCCTAAACACGAACCCTAGAAACTTCTCTTTCAGAATTGTAATTGCAGTGCTGTAATTTTTTCAGAACAAAAATGCATCAGTACGTTAAAGACAGCATATATGCTTGTTCTCTTAATTACTAATAGAAGAAATAATATTTAATTGGAATATCAATTGACTCCATTCTCAAATGCTTCAAAGCAGCACGCCAACAATTTTATAAATAAGATTATTTATAGTCCCTAATATAAATGCCTGCTTAAATTATCTTACTTGCTTATGCAGTAACTCGCATTGTAAAATTAACATAGTGATAGCCTATGGTTATTATGGAATAATAGTTTAAGCTTTCATTTATTGGTATAATTTCCTTTGTATAAAGCTTCTCTCTCATGTAAAAACTTCATTTTTATTTCGTTGTATATGTTAAAGTTAGTAATTCTTTAATATGCCATTCAGTGTTGCTGCATTATGCAAATTGTTGTTTGCTTTAGGACGGAGGTGCCAAACTCAAGGGGAGGTGGATCCAGCCTACGGAATGGTTAGATGTGGCCCATGGGGCCACCCTGGAAACAATGAAGGTCCAGCCCTCAGTACCTCTGCCAGCGAAAATGGAACTTGGGAGGCGGCATGCGGCCCTTTTGAGCTCCATTTTCATTGGCAGAGGGTTGCAGGAGGTTGTCACAATGGAAAACAGGAGGCTGTTTTCACTGGCAGCGTGCTCGGGCCACCACAAGCATCCCCAACACAAGTGACATCGAGCTGGTGGCCTCGAAGGTCAGACACAACCCTGATATGGCCCTCAAAGAAATCGAGTTTAACACCCCTGCTTTAGGACACAGTTAAATACTGCTTGTACATTTGCATTTCTTCGATTTGTTAATTTAATACTAGATACCACCTATACCATCTATAGAAATGAATAAGACAGATATTCATAATGATAATACATATACCAGAGGTTTTTTTTTACATGATTTATCAAAATATGTTATGATCTGCAAATATAAATTTACTGTGGTAAGATAAAAGAAAAACAATTCTAAATGCTTTTTCTGGTCTTTCTTTTTATACAGGCCAGTTGGGATGCCGAAAATGGAAAAAGTCTATTTGCACAATCCCAGTTCAGAAGAAACTATTATATTAGTTTCAATATCTGCAACAACGTCACACTTTCATGCTTCTTTTTTTCAAAATAGGGTGAGCTAGCTTTGCTTTATGAAGTTGCTGTTATTGTGGAATTTTTTACTCTATCATAACAAAGTACTTTAAACAATATCCCAAATTGGGATACTGTAAACTATAAATTAAAATATGTTTATATCATTCCTCCAATGTGGAACAATTCAGTAAAAATGAAAAAAAAATCAGTTTGCAAATGTGTTAAGTATTGCAGAGGAAAAACTTAATGACTTCAGTTTGATTATGCTACTGTAGTTCTAATTCTGATAACTGAGGAAGCACACATTTTGGGGGGTTAGATTTATATTCTGGCTTTTCCCCTCAGGATCTAAAATGTGCTACATTGCACTTTGTCTTTCCATTTTTCTTAACAACAATACTGGGAGTAGATTGGGATGAGAGAAGCGATTGGCTCAAAGTCACCCAGTGAACTTCATGACTAAGGGTGGACTTCAATCTGGATTTTTGCAGTCCTAGTCTAGGGATCTTAACAGATAGCTTGCATATATCAGTTCTTCTGCATATTTAATACACTGCTTTTGAATCAACAGCATGACATACCTTGTGGCTTTTTTTTCTTTTTCAGAAAATTATCCCAGGAGGAAATACATCATTTGCTGTAGTTTTTCTTGCAAGAGTTGTGGGAAATGTAGAAAACACATTATTTATTAACACATCTAATCATGGAGTGTTTACTTACCAGGTAAGAACAATGTGACATTGCTTTCTAGTACAGTGTACATTAAGATAACACTGTACAGTTGAAACTAACAACAGTTTATATTATTTGAGAGTCCAAACCATTTGCTCAAATCCAAAGTAAAGCAATTTTGACACATTGCTGCTAGGCTTTTCTTGAATAGGTTAAGCGCCAATGAATGGGAGTTTCTATCTTTCTTGGAATTGGTTTCACTAACTAGTATTTGAAAGATGTCGCTCTCATTTTCCATTTGTAGATCTGTTGCGTTTTGAATCTTTCCTAAAGTACAGGCTCCAGAAATACCGTATTTTTCAGCATGTAAGATGCACCCGAATATAAGATGCACTTAGATTTAGAAGAGGAGACAAAAACAAAAAAAGTTATTGGCCTCCTTGTGCCCCATGTTCGGGTCCCCAAAAAATGCCCTAAAAATGGGTTTAAAAAAGAAACCCTCAAAAACAGGCTTAAAAAAGCCTTGAAAACAGAGTGTGCAGAGGCAAAAAAACAGCCAGCGGGTAGGCGGGGCTTCTGCAACATTCACTGTATAAGATACACAAGACCTGCTTTTTTTGGGAGAGGGGGAATATGTCTTATATGCCAAAAAATGCGGTAAATACCCTACTTAAACTGGAGATTGACTGATTAGAGTAAAATAATTATTTCCCATGATTCAGAAATGTATGTCCATCCACTCCCACACAACTTTTTTTGTTTTCTTTTGCATCCACATCATGATGTTGAACAATTTTTCAATTTGTTAACTAATCCACAGTCTTTTTGATAAGAATTATTATGATGTATGTTATCCCTCATTCCGGGCACTGTTTTCCAATGTGTTTCTCTTGAATTTTATTTTATTTTCAGCTCATGGTGAGGTCCATCAGGGTTATTTGGAATTTATTTTAGAATATTAGCTATATTACTCTGGATTCTCTTTATCTGTAGCTGTAATGTGTATTCTCTTATATGTAGCTTTAATATGCATTCTCTTATCTCTTCATCCAAGTCACTAATTAAAATATTAAAGAATACAGGCCCCAACATCCTACTTGATACCTCCCTCCAGATTTATAAGGATACATTTATATGTACTGTTTCAATATATTTCTTGGAAAGATGAGGATTGGCAGGCTTGCCTTCTTGTAGATATCAAAATAATTACAACCATCCATCACTAATACTTTATATTTTTTTGGAAAGTATCATGCATGTCTTCTGCTTATTTAGTTGAGTGAAAGTAAACAACAACAGTTCTTGATTTATTTATTCCTCCCATTATATTAACTAGATGCTCTTGGGAATAAGTTCTTTTAGGAGTTCAAGTCCCTCTTTTCTACTACATATGTTCCTTTTGACAAATTGTATTCTTCAGTACAATCGCAGGAGTCATGTCACCAGATGTAAGGCAGAATTCTATTTGTTTTTGTTGTTCCCAGTAAATATTATTAGAGGAGGATAGATAACAAAGTCTATGAATATTACTTTGGCATTCTTCTGTATTTATTTTATTAAGAGATGTGAAGGATCCCATTCTTAGCAACTGTCATACCATCCTATATAAGAATAAGCCTTTAACTTCTGAATTTTCATCTTCAGGTTATACGGGATTCATTTTATAGACCTGTCTTCTTCAGGAATCCACCACTATTTGTTCTGTTCTGCATTATCTATTTTTCTTCCCCTGTAATTAAAAGCCTGTTTGTTTTGTAAGGGCTTGAAAGCTGTAGAAATTGTTCTCTCCCCCCCCCCTCCATACCCCCTCCAACTATATCTTGATTTTGTTGTCAATTTTGTCCAATTTTGCCCCTTTGGTTCATTTTTTTCATTAAATAGAATTGATTCCTCTGTCAGTCATCTTGAAATGTCTCATTTTTAAAAATTGGATAAATCTTCATTTCATATTATGAATTAAAGGAGCCACTTATTGCTCCTAGTTTGTCACTTTTCCTTCAAGCACTGTTACAGCATTGTACTTGCTGAAAGTATATGCCAGATTTTTGGTAGGTAGAAATGCAAATACACGAGAAGCAATGCTGCTTACAGTTAATGTTTTCTATTCATATATGCTTTTATTTCTGGTGCACTACCCACAGAAGATTATGTTATTGTTCACTTCTTAAGCTCTCAGAAACAAAGTCTTAGAGGAAAAAATTGTTAGGGACTTCTCCTTAAATACTCTTGCTAATTTATTAAACTCCTTTTTTGCTCATTAAGTGATCTTCAACATTTATATGAAGCCGCTGGGCGAGATCATCCGTGGCTTTGGGGTGAGTTTCCACCAATATGCAGATGATACCCAGCTGTATATTTCCACCCCGGGCCACCCCAACGAAGCCGTTGAAGTGATAGGATGTTGCCTGGAGGCCGTGCGGAGTTGGATGGGTCTTAACAGACTCCGGCTCAACCCTGCCAAGACTGAGTGGCTGTGGTTTCCTGCGCCCAGATACAGCCATCTTGAGTTATTGCTGGCCGTGGGAGGGGAGATTCTGTCCCCCACGGAAAGGGCTCGCAATCTGGGTGTCCTCCTGGA
>JAEANM010010739.1:4321-15639 GCA_017656035.1 Myanophis thanlyinensis
CACATATATACAAGGTATACATGCATATTCAAAAATCCTTAGGTAGCTAAACTTTTCTTGCTAACTTGTAGAAAATATTTGAAACATGAATTAGCTTGGCTTTTAATTTCCAGGACTTGTTATTTGATCAAACGCTGGAATTCATAAACCATACAACTATATAGAAAAAAATCATAGTCAACAGATCTATCATACAGGATGTAAGTTAAAATATTTGTTCATATTGTTCAATTACATTATTTATCTGGTTTACATACACACTTTGGATGATATGAATTTTTACTGAAGATAATGAACTTCCCCAAATTCATTCCCACAGAGAATTGCATTAGCCTCTGTATTGCTTAGTTGCAGAACAATTTTAGGATTACCAGGATAATACTGAAACAGTTGGAGCATCTTTAGGAATTTCTATTCTAAATAATTCCTTGGAAAATTTCCATGAAACTGATTTAACTGTTACTGCTTCAGTCGTAGTAAATATAACAAAAAACTCACCTTTTTCCCTCTTCTATTGCATAACGTATTTTTCTAATAATCTTTGTATTTGAAATGTGGCTTACCCAGTTCTCCTCAAACAATTTAAAAAACATATATGCATAGGTGGACACATATTCAAATTGCTACAAATTCATGACATTCATATTTATTATCACTATAATTTATTTCATACTAATATATACACTGAGAAATACACATGGTATATTTTTAATATGAACACAGTTCCAGGATCAAGAAGACAGCAGAAATTTTTAATAGTTTTTGAACAATGTCAACATTAGGCTGTCCAGATGAGTGAACAATCAATGAAAAGCAAAAAAAAAAAAAAAGCATGTGGGCTGATATAATCTCATCTTAAAGATGTACACAGGCATTCATAATTATCTTGTAAACAAAAGATATCTGTATTCGAAAATTGCGCCAAATTCAATTACGTAACAATGTGATGGAGCTATTTTCTTTATTATTCCAAATAATATTAGGCAGCACTTATTATTTCTGTTAACTGTATTGGCTGAGAATGATGGAGCTGAGTCCAACGACATCTGGAAAATCTGTCTATTCATCTGATTTAGTTCATATTATTCATGCAATTAAATGGTTACTCACAGTATCTTAAAGTAAAATCCTTAGTTTTCTTTTTTTAGTTACACACTCTAAAATGGGTAATTTAGAAGATGAAGTTTGATCAACCATGATACTTCATCTTTGTTCATGTTACAATGAATTTTTCAAAATAGTTGTAATTACTCTGTTACCTCTTTTTAAATTTGTACATCTTGACCAAATAAAAAACAAATGCAACCACAAATTCGTAATAGGTACATTGCCTTGCCATGTTTAATTCAGCACATTTCAGCCCCTAGAACAGAGTAGGAGTTGCAGAATCCAACTGTTATAACTACTGGTGATAATCCTTTATATCCAGAAAAAAACATGAATTGAAAGCAGAGCATATGGAGTAAAAATAGTGAGAAAATAAATAGATGTCATGCCATGGTATTGAGATGAATAAATCACTAATTAACTGAAGTCTACTAAACCTTTCTACATAAGCCAAAAATAAAATAACAATGGGCGTAAATGTTGACTGATGCAGAGGGTGTAGAAAGTGAATGTTTAATGTTCCTGTTCTAAGCAGGTACTTTTGAGTTTGCTGGCCTTCAGTTCCAATGATTATTTAAAGAGTTAGGGGAGTCTCATATGTTATAAAATTCTAGTTTAATATATACAGTAGAAGCACATTATAGAAAATGTTGCTTGTAAAAACATCGAAAACCCGGTCCCGATCGGCCCAAGAAAACAGCAGACGCGGGATCAGTTTAGATGACTGCGAGGGGTTCCATTTATTTTCAGCCACGAGTAAAACTCACGATGAGCTTTGTGGTAGCAACAGGGAAGAGCCGAAAGCGAGCCGCGGCTTTTGTATTTGCCGCGGTGTCACTTTCCTGCGCTTCCCATTGGCTGGTGCGTCAGCCAATGGGAATCGCTCCTCCGGAACTCCAGTCGTGCCTGCGCAGTACACTACATTGCTTTTGTTTAAAACACACATACATATAAAGAGAAATTCATCACTACTCCTCTGTAGCAAGGCAAGGGATTAAATAACACACCAATTAACAATAAAGGAGAATACTATATGTAGTTCAGGTTGAAAAGAGGGGTCCTTGGTGCTCTCTGGCTTGCTTGTTTTCTTGGAGACAGTTCATTACCCAAACTAGGTAATGTGTTGCACTGATGATTTTACCTAGTTTGGATAAGGAACCACCAAGGACTCCTCACCCCAACAGCTGATCCTAGATGTAAATCAAAGAGAAGAAAACAGCTCTGGGAAGAGAAGCTCATGTGGCAGCGGCACCTCTCTGCTTTCCAGCTACTCTTCTCTTATTGAAACTGGGGGATGGGAGTCTTTTTTTGTCCCAGCCCCAACGAGCCACTTTGCTCTTTCTGGCATCCCAGAGTGTGTTCTCATCCGTAAAGACTTTCCATGAGAAACTAGCACAGGCAGAATCCAGAGCTAGTTAAGGCACGCATCTCCATCACGGGGCGGTCTTTTAAAACAAATATACTGCCGGAGTTTTGTGGTTTGGAGACAGGACCAACAAGCAATAGTGATTATCCCGGCGATCAGTTGCTAGGCGGGAGTCTGGCTTGGCGAAAGCCATTTTTCTTGCTGTTTTAAAGTGGTTTCTTCTGAAAATCCACGCAATTAGATATTTTATTCGAAAACTGAAACGACCAATGCTCACGCCACGCCATTTCTAAGGAGTTTCCGGACCTCTAGATTCCTTCTCCCGCCCGCGCTCCTTGCCGCTGTACCTTCGCCTTCAAAGCTGTCGGCTGCCTTCCCCGCGCAGCAGACCTGAGCGGGGGTGTCGCAGGTCGAGGCAGAGAGGTCGGGCGGTGCGTGGCCCTGCAGGTCTGGGAGGGATCGGGCCTGGGGAGAGGACCGCTGGGCGCCCCGGGAGAAGAAGGGAGAGCGAAGGGGACAGAGGAGGAACCTGATCGCGAATCTGGGCGCTGCATCGGGCTTCGCAGCCGGCCTGAATGAGGTGAGACGGGAAATGTTCGGTGCCTGGCGTCCTTGGGGCGAAGGGGTAGGCGAAGCATGCTGGGCAAACGGGAGAAAGTTGCTCCTGAGTTCCATTTTGCAGTTGTAGGGGAGGGCATTTCCTTTCTTCTTAAAAAGAGTTCTTGGGACTGCCTTTGAAGATCTCCGATTGGGTTGGAGCAGAACAGGTTCTTTCTGCCTTTCCAAGACGCTAGGACACCTTAACAGGTTCCTTCCATCCATCGGATGGTAGATCTCGAGCACAGGGAAAGAAGAAAGGCCAGCGAGAAAGTATTGACTTTGCACTTGAAAGCAACAGCAATAACTCTCACTAGGGTTTCTCCATCCCTCCCTTTAATTAATTAGAAATAAATACATTTCTTCTCTTACCCACACCCAGGAAACAGAATATACAACAGGTGTAAAGACTGTTTGGGGGCACTATGGTGAAAAATGTCACAGCCACAATTCTGTAGACATGAAGAATTTGAAAGAACTCTCAAAAACTATACAAATTCAACCTTTGCCTGTTTCAGGCTCTTTAGAGGCAGAAGGGATTTCATAATATTTGTTTGTTGTTTGGACATTGCTAAAACTCTGGATTGCTCAGGAAAATCTGAGCAGTCCACTAGCTATAATCTGAATGAAACTATATAATAACCCTATGGTATCCTTGGAAAGAAAAAACTCTTTAGCTCTGTAGAAACCAACTTGATTGAATAATGATAAAGTGTGCAGTGTTGGAACTGAAGCATTTTAGAAGTGTTATCATTGTGGACTTAATAAATCAGTTTGTGCCCATTATTTATACATATGGCCACAATGGGCCCCTTTTAGTGGGATAGAATTAAAAAGCTGAATTTGTGATTGTAATCACCCTTTACTAGAAAACTGGTCTTATGGAATCCATTAGCAAAATTTACTACATCAGGATCATATTCAACCTGCTTAGCTTTGTCATGTATGAATCCTAAAAATGTAATCCAAGCAAACTGAACCATGTTCATGTCACTGATTCTAGATGGAAATTGAGACCAAACTAATCTCAACTAAAATGGGTGTTCATTCTGTAGCTGTTTAGATAAGAATATGACTCCATGTGGCATACAGGTTTTAGGACCAGTAATGGCTGCTGTTGTACTGACATGAGTCAGCTGAAGGAGAGGGCAAAATGGAAGAAGCAACTCAGGTATGGCCTTGAAGTCATTCCTGAAACATGCACCTGAAGTTCAGAGGGACATACCTAAAATATATCTACCTATGTAAAAGAACCCACAATCCCACTGTGACATTCCTCATTCATTGATCGTACTAGTTATTTGGGTTTGGGGGGGGAAATGCAATAATACATTAAATGTTCAGGATCCAGCAAACCAGGTAGAGACTCCAAAGGACCAAGGGAACATGGGGGTGGCAGCCGCAAGGGACCCAAGAGACTTGAGGTGGCAATGGCAATGACAAAGCATCAGCGCCGAAGACACCACCCATGTGATTACCTTCCAACTAGGCAGCCCCTGCAAGCCTCCGGGCCGGGTAGCCCCCATGCGGAAGACCAAGGCAGATGCCTCGAGGCAGCAGTGATGGCACCGAAGCTGCCACCCACATGGCCACCTCCTAGCTGGACAGCCCCTGTGAGCCTCCAGGCTGGGCAGACCCAGCAAAAATGACCTGGACAAACACCCCCGGACCAGATAACCCCTGTGAGCCCCCGGGCTGGGCAGCCACTGCTCAGAAGACTGCCACTCATGTGACCACCTCCTGGCCAGGCAGCCCTGGCAAAAATGACCTGGGCAAACGCCTCTGGGCTGAATAGCCCCTGCGAGCCCCTAGGCTGGGCAGCCCCTGCACAGGAGTCTGGCAACCACATGACCGCCATCCACATCACCACCTCCCAGCTAGGCAGCCCCTGTGAGCCTCCAGGCTGGGTAGACCCAGCAAAAATGACCCAGGCAAACACCACTGGACCAGATAGCCCCTGAGAGCCCCCGGGCTGGGCAGCCCCTGCACAGAAGACTACCACCCATGTGACCATCACCCACATGACCACCTCCTGGCCAGGCAGCCCTGGCAAAAATGACCTGGGCAAATGCCTCTGGGCTGAATAGCCCCTGCGAGACCCTAGGCCGGGCAGCCCCCTTCACAGAAGACTGGCAACCACATGACTGCCATCCACATCACTACCTCCTGGCAGAGCAGCCCAGCATGAATGGCCTGCACGATCAGCTCATGGGCGGCAAAGGCTCCGAGAGACAGCCAAGGTGAGCTGAGGCAGCAATGGCAGCACCAATGTAAGGGTGCCAAAAATGGCACCCACACTAACATCTCCTGGCCAGACAGCCACCACATACCTAGACCCTGCAGCAGAGTGACAGGAAGCTGAGAGAGACCATCAAAAGCCCCCAGTGCCACAAAGCCATGGTGGAGACCCGAAAACAGCACTAGAGTAATGACCTCTGTAACATCAGGAGACCACCAAATCGATGGCCTCAGGGGAAACGTGCCAGTGTCAGGAACCAGCTGAGAACTCATGCACACTGCACGCCTCTGCCCAGCATCCTGCTCACCAATATACAGTTGCTGGACAATAAGCTTGATGACCTCAGGGCCAGGGTAAAGTTTTGGAGGGACATTCGGGACTGCAATCTCCTCTGCTTTACTGAGACATGGTTGAACCAGAGATACCAGACCATGCCATCTAGCTGGCTGAGTTCTTCTCAGTCCACTGCATGGACAGAACACTGGAATCGGGCAAGTCAAGGGGAGGCAGTGTATGCTTAATGGTGAACAAGAACTGGTGCAACAGCGTATGCACTACCACACTCACATGCGCCTGCACACCAAATCTCAAACTCCTAACCATCAAATGCTGCCCCTTCTACCTATCCCATGAGTTCACCTCAGTCATAATCAGTGCTGTCTACATCCCACCCCAGGCAAACACAGACACGGCCCCAAACGAGCTACATGAAACTCTCACACAACACCAGGATGCAGTGCTTATTGTGGCAGGAGACTTCAATAGCACCAACCTCAAACATGCAGCACCAAACTTCTATCAGGACATCACCTGCTCCCCAGGGGAGAAAGAACATTAGACCACTGTTACACTTCAACCAAGGACAGCTACAAAGCACAACGTCACCCTCCATTCGGAAAATCCAACCATGCTGCCATCTTCCTTCTGCCAAAATACAAACAAAATACAAAAAAGGAAGCCCCAATCCAGAGGGAAATCATGCGCTGGACAGAACAATCAATGTTCTGCAAGATGCATTCAACGACGCAGACTGGGACATGTTCTGATGCAAGACAGATGACATCAGCAAATTCACAGCATCTGTTGGCATTCATCAGGAAGCTAGTGGATGACACCACACAAAAACCACCATCAGAATGTTTCCCAATCAAAAGCCATGGGTGGATAAGACCATCCATGATGCCCTGAGATCGCACTGCCACCTACAATGCAGGACTTGCATCAGACAATACGATTCCACACAAGGCTGCCTCATACAAGGTACGAAAGACAGTGAAGGAAGCAAAACAGTGATATGAGAGAAAACTAGAGGCACAATTCCAACAGAGTGACCCAAGGAGTCAGTGGCATGACTAAAAATAATAACCGACTACGAGGCACCAACATCCGGCAGGATGAACACAGATGCATCATTGACTAACAAACTGAACACCTTCTATGCCGCTTTGACATTGCAGCCAAAGAAGCCAGAAGTGCCAACAACACCATCACTAGTGCCACAAACAGCTACAATCAGGAAGAGGATACCAAAACTGAAAATACCGAAAACACCATCTCTGAACAGGATGTATGGAGAGCCTTCAAGAAAGTGAACACCAGGAAAGCAGCAGGACCAGATGGCATCCCAGGACGCATCCTCAGATCCTATGCAGACCAGCTAGCTCTGGTGTTCACAGAGATACTCAACCTTTCCCTACACCAATTAGTAATCCCCACATGCTTCAAAGAGTCCATCATTGTTCCTGTCCCCAAGAAACCCCAGCCTGCATCCCTCAACGACTATCACCCCATAGCCCTAACCTGAATAGTTATGAAATGCTTCGAGCAACTGGTCAGAGACCTCATTATCTCTACACTACCAGACACACTGGACTCCTTACAGTTTGCATATCAATAAAATCGCTCAACTGATGACGCCATCTCCCATCTCCTCCACACATCACTCACTCACCTAGATACTGGAAAGGGGAACTATGTTAAATTTCTCTTTGTGGACTACAATTCAACATAATAACACCACAATCCCCTTCACACTCAACACCAAGCTAGAGCACCTGAGACTCAGCCCACCTCTATGCCGTTGGATTTCCAATTTCCTGACCGGAAGACTACAGGCAGTGACATTGGGTGGGCAAGTCTCAGCCTCACTCACCCTCAGCACCGGAGCTCCCCAGGGTTGTGTTCTGAGCCCTCTACTGTACTCATTATATACCCATGACTGTATGGCCACTACTGACTCCATCACCATCACCAAGTTTGCTGATGACACTGTTGTGGTGGGACTGATCTCTGAAAAGAGATGACCTACCTAAAAGAGATTGAGAACCTGGAGAACTGGTGCCAGAAAAACAACCTCCATCTCAACGTCAACAAAACAAAGGCATTGATAGTGGACTTCAGCATAAAAAAGGAAAGGAACTACCAGACACCTATCATAAATGGGAGCCCAGTAGAGAGAGTGGACAGCTTCAAATACCTTGGTGTCCAGATCACACAGAACCTGTCATGGTCCTGCCATATCAACAACACAGTGAAAAAGACTCGGCAGCGTCTCTACCAGGTCAGACATCTAAGAGACTTTAAATTGCCCCCCCCCCAAGTACTCAGGAATTTCTACTCGTGCACCTTAGAAAGCATCCTGACAGGAAACATCACAACCTGGTTTGGGAACAGCACCATGCAGGATAAAAGAGCACTACAGAGGGTGGTGCATTCAGCTGAGTGTATCACCTGCACCAAGCTCCCTGAACTGCATGCCATCAAGCAATGCCTGTTCACAGCCAGGAAGATAGCAAAAGACTATCCCACAGCCATCCCAACAATGGACTTTTTTCTCCAAGATGAAGTCAGGAAAGTGCTTCCACTCGCTGAAAACCAAAACAGAAAGATTGAAAAGAAGCTTCTTCCCACAAGCAGTTTGATCTCTAAACCATGCACATGCAGCCATAATGAACACTGTATCTTGTCACTGTATTAGTCATTGAATTTTGTATCCTGCATTCTGTGTTGTATCTGACATTGTATTATCCCTTACCCATTATTCCCTCTCCTCTCTATCCAACCTACTTCCCATACCCTCACAGTCTATTCTCCCGCTTTCCTAATATCCCAAGGTCAAGGGTGATCATCTAAGCATTTCACTACACACTGTACTGCGTATGGCTGTGTACATGACAAATAAAATTTGAATTTGAATCCATCCTGGTATGCTGAGATGTGGCTTAATCCTTTTCTGAAATCCAGGTTAGACTCTACTATCAGTTCATTGCCTGATTTGGTATAATGGTTTTCTATAAGCTTATGTGATGGCAATCTTTTGCATGTTTAACTTGAGATAAATATTTGTTTCTCATTCCTAATAAGATGAGTTTCGTATTGAAACTTGAAAATTGAAAAAGGAAGAAATCTGATTTGAAAGGATTGAAATATATTTGTTTCTTTTGCAGTTTGAACATCTATTTATTCCTATGTTGCTCTTTTTTTTTTAGTTATCTCAGAATGGGTTACTTTAGGTTTCCATGTGAGGGAAAGTACAAAAGGAGAATCTAATGCTTTATGTCCTGAAGAAGACAACATATTTTTCAGTTTCTTTCTATCATTTTTAGGCTAATTAATATAAATAAGTGACTAATATAGATAGCATATTTAACTAAACAGTTTTTTCAGTATGTTTAAGGGTAAGATGAAAGGATGTATTGGTAATAAGATGTAATACAACTTCAATCCTTTATGAAAGAGAAAGAAATTATTTATTACCAGAAAAAAATGTGAGTGAAATGTATTTTGAAGTCCCATTAATTTCAGATTAGTTGCCACTAAACTGGGTGGAATATAAAATTTGAAGTGAAATATAAAAACAATCAAGTGAAATACAATCAATCAAGCAGAAAACAATGTCCTTATCAAGCAAATATTGAGAAACCAACACCCTACAAACCAGAGTTGCTCTGATTAGTGAAATGGGTGGCATATAAATTTAATAAATAAAAAATAAACACTGGCAGAAGAACTGACTGTATGTAAACAGGGAACAAACCCCACATTCACTAGTACTGACAATGTTATCTAATTAGGTAAGGTCATCTCTTCAAGCAAACAACCAAGCTCAGAGAGAACCAAAGACTTCAAAAGTATAAAATTGCTTATCTTTGGTTACAGTATGTGTTATATAGTATATTGTCTAATGTATACATACTCAATGATTATACTAATTATTAAAGGATATTTACCAATGAGCAAGAAGGTTTTATTAGAAGTCATGTGGCCTGCTGAAGCCAAGAGGAATTAGTATGCATCATTATCACATGCAAAGAGGTCTAAAATACTTCCTTGCATCTGATCTTTTATAATCCCTTTTTGAGAGTAATTTCTCAGTTAAAAAGTTTAGCCTGCAAACTAGCCACAGTGGTTGCAAGCCAGTGACTTCTGTGCCAGTCCCAAACCCAGATAAATAGGGTGTTGCATCAGGAAGGGCATCCAGTGTAAAAACATGCCAAATTTAAACATGTGAATCATCAGGGTGAATTCCATATTGGATCGGTCAAGGCCCAGGTTAACAATGACCGCCACCAGTCTGTTGACCTATAGTGTGCTGGTGGAAATTGGACTACTGTTGGTCGAAGAAGGAGAGGAGGGAGAAGGATTCATAGCAGTGGTGGAATTCAAATTTTTTTACTATCGGTTCTGTGAGCATGGCTTGGTGGTATGGCTGGAGGGTCATGTGACTGGGTGGGCAGTTTCTATAAGCAAGGCAATAAAGATTAGGTTAGAAACAACACCAGAATGTTTTTCCCCACCTTCCTTATAGGATTAACCCTGTAAAATGGAAAAAAACAAAAGGACATTTCTTCTAACAACCAGTTCTCCAAACTGCTTAGAAAATTTACTGCCGGTTCTAGCGAACTGCTAGAACCTGCTGAATTTCACCTCTGATTCGTAGACAGAGAGAGAAGAGGAAAGGCAGGAGTATAGGTCTGAGAATAGGGACTCTTAACATTGACACAATGACAGGGAAAGGTAGAGAGCTGGCAGACATGATGGAGAGAAGAAAGGTAGATATACTGTGTGTGATAGACCAGGTAGAAGGGTAGCAAAATGTGGAGTATTGGAAGGGGGGGATACAAACTGATTTATTATGGTGCAGATAGGAAGAAAAATGGGGTAAGAATGATCCTGAAGGAGGAGCTCATGAGGAATATTTTAGAGGTGAAAAGAATGTCAGACAGGATGATCAGTTTGAAGTTGGAAATTGAAGGGTAATGTTGAATGTAGTAGTGGTTATGCTTCACAAGTAGGGTGTGAATTAGAAGAGAAGGAGAGATTATGGAGTGAGTTAGATGAGGTGATAGAGAGTATTCCCAGAGGGGAGAGAGTGGTGATTGGCAGACTTCAACGGGCACGTTGGTGAGGGGAACAGAGGTGATGAGGAGGTGATGGGCAGGTTTGGTGTTAAAGAAAGGAACCTAGAAGGTCAGATGGTGGTGGACTTTGCTAAGAGAATGGAAATGGCTGTAGTTAACACCTATTTCCAGAAGAGGGAGGAACATAGAGTTACATATAAGAGTGGAGGTAGGAGTACGCAGGTAGACTATAGTCTATATAGACGAGGCAATCTGAGAGAGATTAGTGACTGCAAAGTGGTGGTAAAAGAGAGTGTAGCCAGACAGCATTGGATGGTGGTGTGTAGGATGACTCTGACAGTCAGGACGAAGAGGAAAGGAAAGATAGAGAAGAAGACCAAGTGGTGGAAGTTGCAAAAGGAAGAATGTTGAGACTCACTTTGGGTGGTCAGGAAGAATTCCCAGATGACTGGGAAACTGCAGCAGAAGTGATCAGGAAGACAGGTAGGAAAGTGCTAGGTGTGTCATCTGGAAGGAGGAAAGAAGATAAGGAAACATGATGGTGGAATGAGAAGGTACAGGACAGCATCCAAAGGAAGAGGCTAGCTAAAAAGAAGTGGGACTTAGAAAGGACTGAAGACAGTAGACAGGATTACAAAAAATTGCAGTG